>JBAGKP010000027.1:13966633-13976978 GCA_037177255.1 Melanotaenia maccullochi
TATAGTTTTGTAATATTTGACCTAAAGGGAGCATATACAAGTTGAACAGAAGAGGTCCAAGGACTGACCCCTGGGGGCTAGACTAAAAAGGTCAAATGTCCACTAGATACCTCTACCTCAAAGGTTATTAAAATACTATAATGAAGAACTTATAACTTACAAAACGTACAAAGAAAATGAGATGTCATCCTTTGTGCTAAACAAATTCTTCAATCGGGTTAAAAGACAGGTTGTAATTCAGAAAATAAATCTGTATTTGGAGACTAGCTGATCAGTTTAAGCTTGGTAAGTGTTGCGCTTTTTGTTTTGCCTAATCTTCTTCCCACTGATATTACAGGTCCAATATTATGCAAAATCCACTTTCTAAAGATTTTCTAACAGTCATATGTGTCCTCATAGCCTGTGTATGAGGCCCCAAAATTAGAAAATTCTCTCCTCTCTCACATGCTTGCTCCACTTTTTAGGAATGTGTGCTCAAACGGATGTGTCTGAGATATTTCCCTTTGTGACCTCAATAAGAGAAATAACCACTACCTGCAGTAGTGGATACTATCATTGACCCGCTCCCACCAGCTAGAAGAGCCTGCCCTTTACAATTACAGAGCACGCACCTGCAAAAGCCAGGTCCTCTCCCATAGAGGGGCATGGACAGGCACCAATCATGAACAGTTAAAGGTTCAGACACAGAAACAGCCCGTTCTCATTAGAGCTCACAAGAGCTACTTTTGGACTGGCTGAAGTTAAGGACCACGACTGAATATGGTGTAATACACTTTGGAAACAGTGTTGTTGGACCTCTGACACCCATTTGAAATTGTTGAAAAAATGTATAATATGGGACCTTTAAGCAATTCCAAGGACTTGATGCTTGGTCCCGTTTGCAAGATAACATGTACTTGGCTTCTCCACTTTATGATCTTGCAAATAGCTTTAGAGATAATTTATTCTCTCTATCCTTGTATGGTTGATTCCCATGCAGCAGAGATAAAAAAGTGTTGGGCAAAAAAGATAATGTTTTTTCCAGGATTCGGAGAAGGGCCTTTTAAATAGTTTTAATTACAGGAGCGACGTCTTTTACAAAAAAGGCAGTTTAAAAAAAAAAACAGAACGAGGAAGAATGAGCTCCCACACACTGGTTTCAAAATATCTCGGTCTGATTCTATCTAAAGCTTTTTTATCTTTATTGTAGATGTGTTTGTCTTCATAAAGGCAAAATGTTTTGGATGTCGTTTAAATTTCGACTTCCTCCAAAACACCTGTTTTGTATTGGTTATTCAGGCGTGCAGAGTATTTCTTTTTAAACATACTGTGTCCATTAAATGTTATATCATATATCAATCAAGAAGTCATCAGCGGCCATATTTTCAATCAAATTAAGTTTTAAATTCAGTCATCAGTCAATACATAGCTGGATATTGGATATTTGTGGCTCAAAAACAAAATATGCAGAAACGTTTCTTTCATCATTTATGGCTTTTCTTGAGGTAACAGTAATTTTC
The DNA here is from genome assembly GCA_037177255.1 of Melanotaenia maccullochi. Taxonomy (NCBI): domain Eukaryota; kingdom Metazoa; phylum Chordata; class Actinopteri; order Atheriniformes; family Melanotaeniidae; genus Melanotaenia; species Melanotaenia maccullochi. Next base: position 13,968,133 of record JBAGKP010000027.1, read on the forward strand.
AACGAGGAGCAAAACCCTTCAAATAAGTTCTACATTTAACATTTTCAAAAAACCCGAAAGTACAAAAAATAATAAACTACTTCTACATGTTACAATTTTATTCAGGTGTTACAATTTTTTGCACACTACTGCTGTTTGGGAAACAGTCTATTTGGATGGATTTTTGTTGGCTTGATCAAAGGAAATGGTTGTTTTAAGGAATATTGAACCTGTTACACTATACAAATCATGTTTGTTTCTATTTTATATGAGGCAGTGGTTAGTTCAAAGGGAGTCTCTGACTCTGAATTCCGACCACATTAGCCCAGTTTCTCGCAGAGATGGATACCTGCTGATTTTTGAAGGTTTGAGGGGTAATCTTGAAAGAGTGAAATAGTAAAACAAAATAGGAATCATCATGTATAATGTGATCGGTCGGTGTCGGTGTCTGAACAGAAAAAAAAAAAATAAAAAAATCTGCACCTGGATTGTAAAAAGAAAGAAAGAAACAAAGAAAATTTACATTTAAGTTAATTTTGATTGGGTGGTTGGACGGACAACTAGTCCTGGATCTGATCTTCCATATTAGGATTCTAATAGTATTTTAACTTCCAACAGTTTGAAAAATTTCCTGCAGTTTTTAAAAGCATTAAAATATATTACAATCATCATGGCTTTTATGGTTTTATTTTATGACTCTCCAAACGAATTGTTTAGAATTAATCTTAGGCATTCTGAATAGATCCAAAGTTTAAAATTTTGTCTAAACAATCCCCATTTGGAAATTTTTGACCCAGGTCAAAACGGACCCAAACCATACTGTGACTGTATAAAATCCTGTTTTCTGTTATAAAAGTAAATGTTAATTTGACTAAGATCCACTTGTGCAGTAAGTCTGCCCATAATACTCCAAAACAAATACGATTACAGTCACTGCAGAAGCAAAGTGAAGCCTTTGCAATACTTAAGAGCATTATGTTCCACAATGGTATTTCTCCCGTTTGCCCTCTTGGCTGACATGTTTGTAATTTTCTCATCCTCAGCTAATACTGAAGAAACAGGGTATAAACAAAACAAAAAGCTGCCATCATGAAACTGCTCCAGCTTGTTCTATAAATATTTATTCCTCCTTGTTTTACTTTAACAGTGCATCCAAAGAATCATTGGTTTGTAGAATGGATGAGTAAGAAATTACACAGGATCCACTTCATAATTTTAATTAAAGAAGATAGAAACTGAATTTTTGGCATCCCATGTGGTCAATGCTTAAAACAGTATCTTCTGTTGAGTTTGACGTGTGTGCAATCAGCTATGAGTTTTGAGTTCATGGTATTTTAACATTTTCCTATTTAAAAGGCTTTTTGTTATTATTAATCTTTCATTCAGTGCTTTTCGAAGATGTTTGATGGGTTCAAGGTCATGACACGGTGAAAGCTGTGGTACAACCTGTACTTTACACCTTTTAAGTTCCCTGTGAACAAGCAATGACTCTGAGACAGGAAACAAAAAAGTCTGAGAGCTTAAATCTCTCACGGTGCCCTAGTTTTCGCTTGCTGTTCCTATACTTTCCCAACCCTCTCTCTTTCTAAAATTGCAAAATCTTCCACTCTTAAACTCAGTACTCGAAAGCATTTATTTTCACCTCATGCAGCTTTTTAGGGTAGTGGAGCTTTAACCAGGGTTGGAGAAGCATTTGCATGACACTGTGCAAACCAACAACCAGGAAACTTAAATGTTCAGTTGAAAGCATCTCCTCTTTATCGTCCCTAATTGCGGCTTTAGTTGGTCATTATGTGATGGGAAGTTGAGAAGTTGATGGATGGAGATCACGTTTTATGTTTCACAAACTTGTTATTGTGGATTCTGGCCTGAGGCATTAAGTCTAAAGTCTGTTAAGCCCTGTGGCACAATCTGAAAGTTGAGCGTTTACCACATATATCATGTTGTTAGAATGCATAAAGAGGGGAAAACATATCCTTTTTGTCTATAAAAAAACTGCAGCTAAGTGTTTGTAATGTGTGCTATTGTATTTTTTAATCAAACTCATATTTTTCCTTGTAACTGGTAAACAAGAATTAAAAGTTGCGCCTATTCACATGAGACAGTTGCCACAATATTGCTGCAACTTCAGCTGACAGCTGCCAGCATTGACAAAGGATGTACGTAAATGGGCAGCAAGTAACACAACAGCCAAGCAGCCATAAGCTGGTCAGCATTCCAGGGAAAATCTTCAATTTAGTCATGACAAGTGTTGTGCAAACAACTGGGAGAATGGACAGTGACCAAAAGGGAAGTGGCATTATTTATTTGTAATTGTTATCATGTGCACACATCAGCTCTGCTGTCAGTTTGCGTTTGTGTCTGGACAGATTGACAGCCTAAAACAAATGCAAACAGTCAAGCAGACAATGAGATGAGTCTGTGGCTGTGCCTCTGGTGTGAAATATGTCATGCTTTCTTAACTGCAGTATTTGTTTTTCATGAGGTTTCCTTAAAAGCCTAATGCCACCTCCTGCTGTGTAATCAGTGCTCAGCTCTCGATTAAGCCTAATTTAATAGTCATGTACTGTAGTTATTTTGCTAGCACCATCGGCTACAGCTGTAATCTGGTTAGAAGGGCTGTGCCTGGCCAGTAGGAAACAGCTTAAGAATTTAAATCCTTTTTTTTTTTTTTATCTGGGACAAAAACATGGCATACTCAAGCCTCTACTGTTATTCTGACTCTGCAGGAATTGTGATAATCATGGTGCACAGCTCAACCATTTAAAATTTGATGATTTTAAACTAAGAGATTGCTGCCTTTCTGTTGATTAGATAATTAAGGACCTTTTGATGATTCCCTTACCTGAAAGCTTTTTTTCTTTTTCATTTACAAAATGGACTCATGGATTCTGTATTACAGCTGTCTGGTTTGATAGGGCATGCATCAAAGTGAAAACACTTGGGGCTACTTTGCCGGTCCTGGAGATAAGCCAAGGTTCCCCAGCTGTGTCAAGACCTTTAAGTCCAAGGAGAAATCAAACAAGGTTAAGAGAGAATTTGAAAGAAAAAAAAAAGAGGGGGTAAAAGGAAGATCGGAGGTGAAGTGTTAAATCAATATAATTGTGCTTTGATATTAAATTACCATGTATAATTGAAATAGTCTTAGCAACATAATCTTTATCCTTAATAGCTGCTATTGTGCTCTGCTCTGTTAAATCACCTCCCAGTTATTGCCTGTCCTGTGTGGGATTAAAAGGTGAATCGTTATTGCATAACCCATTTATCTGTCACCCTCTATTTTAGATCTAGACCTAACCATTGCTTTAATTACAGCATAACATTTAATTCATCCTCTGTGCATACTTATGGGCAGCAAATAGTGCAGGAGCTAACATACTAATGAAAGCTAAGATCAAGTGTCTGACTTTTTTGATTATAATTGACACAAACTATAAAGTTTAAGTACAAGAGAGGGGGCCAGTGTTGGCTCATAGCAAACTACACAACCCTTTATGACTTATGATAATACTAGAAGATTTAATCCACAGTTCTAGATGTAAGATATGTGTTTAAAGCCAGACAGTTAAAAGGTCACAATTGAGCAACTGTTACTCCTTAACAACTACATTAAAACTATGAATACATCATCTTTTTCTTTTTTTATTGTCTTGCCCAGCATCATAGCAGAAGGAATGATGGTGTGGCTAATGTGTTGTGTGGACAAATTTGCTTTGTCAAGGGTATTTTGGGGGACAAAGCTTTGTGGATTTAAAGCCTGTCTTGTTAAGTCTTGCTATTGTCTTGAGCTGTCTTGAGTATTGCTATTTATGGATGGAGGATGCTGGAGACAATGATACAAATTATAAAAAGCAACATCTGTTCAAGTAAAACACAAAAAGCAAACAACTATCTGCTACACCTGTAAAGAAATTCAACACAAAATTTCACACAGCCTCTGCACAAAACAAAGCAGAGGATCATTGGGAGCACCTCAGAAAAAAAGACCCATGAAACCAGCAACCCCTAAAAGCCAGCAGGATGAATATATTATCAGGTACAGCAAGTAGTAGCCTGTAACATGATAAAAAAAAACAAAAAAACAATAGGAACTTTCAAACCTTAGTAGGTTTTGCTGAGACTGGTGATGATTACCCACCGCAAACCACTACAAGACTAACTGTAAGAATAGTGTTGAAAGTAATTCATATGTAGAAACATAACATGAATAAACTGTTATGTCCGGTGCAAGATACAACATTAGATTTCTCACTTGTATGTAATCTTCTAAGGGGCTCTAGTTACCATAATTTACAGATTCTGGTGTCATCGTGACTCTTTAGCTAAACATAGTGAGTTCTGGGGGCACATTATCATGAAAGAGACAATGCACTTAGGTTACAACCTTCCACAACATGAAATAAATTAATAATTAAACACCATAAAGAGATAAAAACTGTGACCTGAAAATGTTTATAACTTGCTTGTGGCTTTCCTCACAAATCTGGCTGTCAAAACCAGCATATCCAATCAGTTCTGGGTCACTTGAAATTTGTGGACACATCCTGCCTGGAAGTATGACTATGCATCAAGGTTTTTCTACAACTTCCAACTTTGTCTTATCAACCTTATTGATGTGGAGGCGCAAATAAATATTAGGCAACCTATTTCCTGCCGGAGGTAAACATTGCATTCAACCAATATTGTGCAACAATGCGTTAATTTATTACATCAATTTTTTGGTAAATGCTGAACTGAATTCATTACATTTGTAAATAAAAAAAACTTAAACGTGAAATCGTTCAGATTATGTGTGGCCCGGCAACAGTCGCTGCCTACATTTTCACAAATGTTACACCAACTTCACACTACATTGCACACTCCAGCATAATAAATCAGTAATGCTCCTCAGCAATGACGGTGCAGACTTGTTATAAAATGCTAAGTCTGGGCACAGGAGAGAAGCTGCTAATGCAGCGTGCGCATCACACAGAGCCGGAGGCAGGGGCTTTTTGGTCAGTGGCATAATATTTGCATTATTTTCCGTTGAGTCCAGTGTGAGTCCAAACTTGGGGCGAAAGATCCCGCTCGCCGGTCAGTGGAAGGAGTCCTTCAGCAGCCGATCCGCCTAAACAAGCTACGCTTTTTTCTACATTTCCTGTAGCGCAGCAGCTGGTAAGAGAGAAATTAACAAGCTGCAGGGTTCATTGTAGGAGACATGAATTGCCCAGGTTTAGAAAAATACTAGATAAAATGATTATCAGACAAGTGCACTCATTCCTTCTCACAGACAGGGATGTTGTTCTTCTGGTTTTAAAGCCATTTTGTTTACAATATACAGTAAACACTATGCAGACAGGCAGTGACAATTCTGCTGTGATGCTTGTTCATACACAGTGAATTAAGAAATGGTAAAGTAATAAATGGTGAAATTACTTTTCAAATGCAATAACTAGTATTTTCACTACAATTTACAGAATTAATGAGTAACTAGTTACTAATTACTTTTTTAGAGTAACTACCCCAACACTCAGTAATGACACATCCTGGCAACTAAATAAAACGTGCAAATTTGTTCCTAGTACAACTGTTTTCTCATGTATTAGTGCTCAAAAACCAATATATAACATTATATATATATATACATATATATATGTGTGTGTATATATATATTTTTTTTCAATAATTTTATTTAAAACGGACAGAGTTACTAACCATTAAGCTAACCAATCAGGGCAAAGAATGGCCTTAAAGAGATGGATGACAAGCAGTGCAGAAGCCATGTGAATATTAGAAAAGTATGGTGTTTTGTGAACATTATGTCCACCATACATATTTTAGTGATCCTTGCAATGATATTCCTTACCCGTAAATAGATATATTATGGGCACTTTAAATTTTCTAATGCACTTCATTATCCTACATCATTCTAAATATCTTCCCTATTCTTGATTGCTTTTGTGAGAATGAGCCAACAAAAAAAATGCACATGTATTTTAAAGCTTACATCTATTTTATTTCAGATAATTGACTTGTCAGAATTTTTAGGCACAGCCATTAAATGTAAAGGAAATGCTTACAGTTACAAGTTTTGCTCAACTCTTTAAGAATCTTAGTGAATATAGCCTGAATTTATGTAGCCAGATAGCAGCTTTAAATTAGAAGCAATCTGGAGGGGGTAGTTTCACCCAGAGGGGAAAATGCTTGCATGCTGTAAAAGTGTGCTTATGGCTATAAAGCAAATGCAGCAGTGCCTCTAATGCTCAATGTGCAGCTGGCCAGGCAGTTTCTATAAATGACTCTGGATACTTTAAGTGCTGTGTGTTTGTTTTGTTCTCATTTATATCAGGTACTAGAAGTGTGTGCACACTTTTTATGTCTGGAGAAAGGTGGATTATTAGGAATTATAAGGGTCGGTGCTGTTATCCTAAACATGACAGCATGTGAAACTGCGAAGTTGTTTAAATGTATCTCTACAAAAGGAATACTGGTAAATCTTGCAGATAAAGTGGCTTTAATAAAGCTGGGGCTGACCTGCTCTCCTTAAAGGAATGTTGGTTAACCACGTTTCTGCAGCATGAAAATTTCATAGCACCAAGCACAGTGCAGCCATTGTTTGTTTTTAAAACTTATACACAGTCTAACTTGCCTTCAGCCAACCAACCAAATACTTACAAAAATAGAGATATATATTTTGCTGATGCCATGCTTTTCAAGAATTGCAGCAGGCATAATATATGTGCAATATATGCATTTATAGAGCTTATATAGTGATGCCAGGAATATAAAAGCAATGTTTTTCTACACGGAACCATTTCTGAACTAGAATGCATTAGGTATTTATTGTGTGGAGTGGGACTGGAATATGAGCAGATAAATGATAAATGAGAACGGAAGATGAGTTGCTCTCCAGCTTTGAGTGCCCGATATTTTACAAGATGTGTTTTTGGTTTGTTTGGCCCTCAACTGACCATGTCCAGGTAATGATAACTGGTGTGTGTACTGATTGATTATTGTACATTTTGCAAGGTCTTTTTTTAGATATTGCAACACGATTGTACACCTAGGCAAATCAGTGTGATAAATACATCTGTTACATCCATCCATCCATTTTCTGCCGCTTATCCGGAGTCGGGTCGCGGGGGCAGCTGCCTAAGCAGGGAGACCCAGACTTTAGAGATCCTAACGCATTCCTAGGCCAGCTGAGATATGTAGTCCGTCCAATGTGTCCTGGGTCTTCCCCGGAGTCTCTTTCCAGTGGGACGTGCCCGGAACACTTCACCAGGGAGGCGACCAGGAGGCATCCTAACCAGATGCCACCTCATCTGGCTCCTCTCGATGTGGAGGAGCAGCGACCTCTGAGCGATTTGTTACAAATATAATAAATACATTTTGAATCTTGAGGAATTAGCAGGGAGTAAAAATTGATGAGCATATGAGCTAGATTGGAGAGCTAACATCACCTCTCGGTATATTTCATATTGTATGGCATATCATATCCCCGTATCAGGCTACAAGCAGCTTTGTCAGGGTCTTTGAAATAGCTGATTAATTTTTCAGAGCATAAAGATCATTCAGATATTCATGGCGACAAAAAGATGTGAAATTAGCAAATGATTTCAGTTTAGAAAGAAAATAACTTATAATCCATCCAATAAATGATATCCCATGTATGTAATGTATAGTCAGTAATCTAGTGTTTCTAACTCCAGCTTAACAAAGAGAGATGCGCTCTTAGAATTGCAGGTTTATAAGCAATCAACTTATCAATAAAATTCATCTGGCACTTTTTCAAACATAGCCAATATATGTCATTGCAGTCCAAATAAAACCAATTAAAGCAAATCCATTATAATATCCATATACCACCAATCAAGGACCCTGGAATTTTGGCTCAGACCAGCAAATATATGGTCACTAACATCACAAATCTTTAAATTTCCTTATATGTGAATATCAACCTTGCAACTTCTAAAAACTACGCAGTGAGTGCACGGCAACTGATGAAGTTCCTGCTGTGGCAAACATGTCAATCATCTTTTGACATTTTGTGTTTTGTTGCCGTTTTCTCTTCAGTTTTAACAAGTATCTGTATCCACTACAGAATCAAATGGGTTTTAATATAGCTGATTGGTTCAATTTGGTGTCAGTTAATGAAAAAAACAACAAAAAAAAGCAATGGGCTTCAGGTCAACGTGTTTCATGGGACAATGGTCAGGATAGAAAGTTTTGTGCTGACTATTTGGACAAGTCAATTACTCAAACACAGCGACCACAACAAATGTGGTTAAGGTGTTTAAAAGTTTGAGGAGGCTGGCTCAGCTTTAGTTGTGCCACCAATCTACAGAGTTTTGTGGACCAGTAAAATCAATAAATAAACTGTGTTGGCGCAAACAAGACATTGGCCCTCTGGGAGTTACCACCAGGGAGGCATTTAGGGTTACAGTGGTAACCAGGAAACTGTTCACATCTAGTCTTGTAACCAAAACACATCACCGTGGTCACAGGTGGCCACGATCCAAACAATCCACAGGACGGGTCAGTGGGTCAATGACAATCATGACTTGTATCAATCCTCCAGTGGGAATGTCCAAACAACAACTGTGTTAAGTGTATGTGTAGTGTTTTAAAACCACCTATTGATTGTGTGGCAAAAGCAGAAAGCTCAGTTCATTTTCTCTTGGTGTCTAAAACTGAGTGGTCACAAACCAGCCATTTAGAACTGATGTCTTTCATAGTAGGAGTCCTCACTTGGGATGATTCTTTGTCATTTGTCTGTGGTAAACCTTGAAATAACTGTTTCTTCTTCATTTTTTTCTTAATTTAGTATGTGGTAAGTAGCTCTGTTTCATATACAATATCTAGCTCATGATGTCTGTACTATTTTG
>JBAGKP010000027.1:13977055-13991749 GCA_037177255.1 Melanotaenia maccullochi
TGGAAAAGATGAAAGCTTTGAACTTTACTTCCACATCCCAGTCATCTTTTATTCCTTGAGTGTCCAGTACACCTGTTTAGCAACCTGTCACTTCATGAAGAGCTTGACACACAGGTGTCACAATAACAGCTTATAATCCTGACACTCCTCAGCAGTCACTTTGGAACTAAAGAAGCCTTTTAGAGTGGAGCCTCATGCCAACTTCAAATTTCCAAGCAATCACAACAACTGTTATCAGTCCCCACAATGAAAAAAAAATGTTCTGATCAATAACAAGCAGCAAAAACTCTAAAACCAGTGCAGTGAGAACAAAATTAAATCATTTAGTTCTTGCCACCTTGGCCTCCTTTCTTTTCTTGGCCCATTGTATTTTTTTTTTAATTCTACATGCAATTTATTTTATTTAAATTTCACCTCTCATTTAACTGCACTTCGTTAAATTTGTTTGCCAAATGACACCATGCACCTTAAAGTAACGGATGTATATTACGTCATGGAATCATATTCACCTGAAATGTACTGATAGCTCTGCAAAGACAAACAATCAAAACTGCTTCATTCATCACCTGCAAACGGATTAGTTAGTCATTAGTTTTCATTGAAACCCAGCAAAATTAATTCTAGCCCACTTGAAGTGAGTGTTAATCTACAGCCTTGTATAGGTTTTTAATTTACACTGTTACCAGTCTCCTTTTACTTTTTTTTTACTTCCATCTTGTAAAGGCAACCCAAATCAACCATGGAAACCCATAAGAAATAAATTATACAATAAATAAATAAATGCTAGGAATTAGGTTTGGACATTAAAGATGATGATTTGGACAAAAAAAGCTTTAAAATGCTAATGCTAGCTTTGATGCTAAGCTGACATTTCAACATGGGATTTCACACATGTGTTTGTACATTTTTTTTAATATCAGTAGAGGTTGTCGTACCTATTTGGATGAAAAAGTCAGGCCGCATGTTTATTATTTGCATACTTTTACCAGTGCATATATTCATAAGCAAGGTATGGCCTATATTTCCAATCTAATACAAGTAAAATTCACATTGTTTAATTTCATTTAGGTGTTGTTACCTAATTTTTTTTCTACTGCTGTTCTTTGTTTTCTTGCATTCAGACAGTGACCCTGTTAAGTAAGTTAGACATGGCATAGATCACATACATATAGCCATTTTTCTTGGCTTACAACCAGAGGAAACATATTTCACTCTAGGTCGGCCCCTGATGACAGTGGGATTGACAAGTGATGGTGTCAATCATCCCTGCAGGTGAAGCTGCTTGTGAGAAGTAACAATAACAAATTAGCCTCTGTCAGAGGTTGTCAGACAAAGTGCCACCAAGCTGGGTCAACAGCTGCCAGGGACGTTATTAAAGTGGCTGCCACATTAACCAGAAAAGCTGTAGAAAATAGACTGTGACTTAATTAGAAAGGCATTACCAGCAGATCACTTCTATCTGGGGTGGCGACAAAACTTTTTCTGGAACATTGATAGAGTTCTTTATTCTACTTGGGTTTGAAATCTCAGTAACACATGCTCTGTCTCTTCTGGCTTAATAAGTTCAAATGATTTACTTTGATGAATGTCATCAGGAGGGAAACTATTTTTGAGTCTAAGCATCCTTGGTTTCAGCAGACCTTGGATAATAATGATGAGAAAATAATAAGTTAGCAATAACTGACCCAGAAGGTACCTACCTTGATAATACCTCATCACATCTGAGAATGCATCCTGGTCATCAATCCTTTCTGTCTAAATCAATACACTGATATTTTGATGTGGAGCAGATGCCGTGACTTATCAGGGTCCAGGATGAAGATGATGTTTACGATGACTGATGTTAGAGACCCACGCTTGACTGGCCTTTCAAAGCTTTTTGAGTCCATGTCGCTGTGCAGATTTTCACCATCCCCTCCTCCATTTTTCATCAGCAAAAACCATCACCATGCAAGTTCACACAAAAACACTGTCATTTGTAGTTTTAGTCAGACATCAAGCAATCAACATGACCCTTAGACCCTAGACTTCTAGTGCTTCAGACTTTTACATCCAAAGCACATATTACTTTCTTATATATTAAAATTAAATAAAATTTACATGATTATTTTGTTTCTTTGGATGTCTGTGTTCAGAATGACTTTGTGCTGCAGCATTCCTCAGATGATGATTTTGAATGTGAGGTTGTGTCTAGCCTTAATTAAGGTGCGATCAATAACACAAGAGGTTGCATTTAGGGACTCGGTGATTGTGAGATTTGTAAACCTTGATTTGTTTTTCGTGCAGACAAATTGAGCTATATGTTCAATGATTGCAATAATCCTTTAGGATTATTTATTTATTTGTGAGATTTACTTTTGTTTTTTGTTTTTTCAAAGCAGACTGTTGTAAACTTCGAGGGTACCTTGCAAATTGGGTACTTTGCCACCTTTATCTGCGATGAGCTGAAACAATATGAGCAGGCAAATAAGCAGGAAGACTGAACTGTAGATTTTTATTTACTCTACTTTGTTTTTTATGGGGTATTATTATTATTATTATTATTTATTGGTCTCAGTTTAATTCCCATTTTATTCTTGAAAACAAGCTTAGACAGTACAGAGTGGATTGATGTGTAGAATCTAATTATTGTAATTTTCCATAACTTACATTGCTTCTTCAAAGACAATGTTGAAGTGTGTTTGCACTTTTTCCTCCTGCTTTCTTTTTCCTATTTTTCCTGGTGTTACAGCAACAATAAGTCTTAGTAGAAATAACATTAAAAAAAATCTGATTTGAACCCTTAAGGTGCATTTTCCAAATCTAGACAACTTTTTTTCTACAGGATAATATAAATCTCTGGGTTTTAGACAAAAGTTTTTATTTTATGTCTCACCAAAACAAATATAAAGATTAAAAAGGGAATACAGCATCCAATAAACTAGCCAGACATACTTTTTTTCTGATAAGCTTGAAGAGATATTTTAGCAGATATATCAAAAATTAGATATGATAAAGCAATGTTGTAGAAAACAAAACTATTCCAGCCTGATAAACAATAAATTAAGGCACCGTATTTAACTTTATCTTCTCCCCTCTACCAACATTTCTTGCTTTATTTAAGGGCTTCCAATGAGAAAATATGCATACAATATGCTAAGAATACGTGCATTGGTCTGCGGTGATTCATAACAGTGAAGCATTTTTAATCCTTTGTGGTGAATTAACAAAAAAAAAGTGCATTAGCCGGCATTCATTATGCAAAGCAATGACTCATAAGTAATGTGCAAAATTACAAGGGCTTTGCAATCCATTATTGTGACTGATTTTCACCCTGACTGAATAGAAATGAGAAAAATGGAGTGGAATGAGAAATAGGACGATGAGACTATGCCTGTATTTAGTAGCAGACAAAAAGACACACACACACACACACATATATATATATATATATGTATGTACACCTTGAAGCTGTATTTCTTTGAATGTCTGCATTTTAAGCAAAACGTGTCACATCATATCATTATCTCGCAAAAGCAGTTCTGTGTCGTGTGATCTGATGTGGTGTGTGCATGAACCTACTGCATATGAGTTTCCATCTGTCTGTGTGAGCAGTGTGGCCGATTCAGCACTCACATTTGTTCGCTGTCAGTTATTAGCAGAATCAGACTGCAGCTTCCACCTGCTAGAGGCAACCCGAGTTATTTAAAGAAATCCGAGCCACGCTGAGCCTCTAAATGAAGCAGGGCTGAATGAGGGCGAGACCGAGTCGGCAGGAGGGGAGTGGAGTGGGATTGGAAAAAAGCGCTGCAGAGGGGAGGAAAGCAAATGGTCTTGGTGGGAAAAGACAAGAGGAAATTATGGACAGTCTGCTGTCACTTATCAACCCATCAATACTCAGGACTAAATTAAAACTGAGTGAACATTAATTGCAGTCTGTTAGCTTTTTTTTTTTTATTTTCTTGATTTTTTAGCTAAGCTAAAATTTAGGATTTGACATTATACAAATTAAACAAAAAAGAAAAATGAATAAACACAAAGTTGCACAGGTCCTGAAATGACGTACTATATCGATCTGAATTATAATTAGAATGAAATGAAAAATACTGTTTTAATCAAATTGGAAAAATATAATAAAGCTATTACAATTTCATTAACTAAATCAAATTAAACAGATTATATTTAGAATAAATTAGATAAAAAAATATATCTATCTATATATATAGATGTTTTCTCATTCAAGTGCCTTGAGACGGCAAAAGATGTGAATTGCTTCTATATGAAGATGATTAATTAAACTGAAGAAAAGATAATCCATTCCAAAATCTTGTATTGTTGATGGATCACAGTTATTGTGATTCGGGTAGTGTTTGACCAAAAGATAACTGATTTATCTGCAGGGGCAGAGCTAGATGGGTGCCAAAGGTGGCATTGCCCCTTTCTGATGGACACCTCAGGTGGAGTGTTCACTCAGACTACTTTATTGTCCATCTCATTACTGAAATAGGAATTCTTTGGCTCAGGATAAAGGACAGCTGTACAACACACAACTTAAGACAAGATACAAAACAGGAAAAACAGTAAATAAAGACTTTTGTAGTTGGTTTTCTTAGCCAGTGGGGCCATCAGTCTGCGCCTGATGGCATCAGATGAAATGCAGAATGTAGAGGATAGGTGGGGTCTTGATGAATCTGGATTGCTTTTTTTGTTAGTGTTTAATGTAGCTTTTCAAGCGAGAGTTGTTCTTGCCCGTGATCAGGCTTGATTAATGATTTTCACCAGTGTCGTCTTTTGTTTCACTGAAAGGTTTCCAAACCATAACACAAAATGATATGTGTTGTTTGTCAAGAGTAACTTTCGTTTTTTGTGCTTGTTTTCTGACGTGTAGGAACTAATTGCCCTGCTACCTTTATGAAGCACTCCAGATTCTCTTTCCTGGCTGCAGGGAAATGGAAATGCAACAGGCAACCCATCTCCATGGTTACCGCGCGCATCCCAACATCCCTACCCACAAACACACACACAAAACTTCACCTTACAGAGTGCTAATGTCCAAAGACAGATAAAGGAAATATGTATATATATATAATAATACTGTCTAATATAACCACAGGATTCACAGCAGTGTGTTTGAGCGTGTGTGTTAGAGGAGCACAATAATTTCCTTGCTTTGTATATGACCCCTCCTAATTATGTCCTGCCCACGATATGGCCCCCCGTGTATAGAAATCTAGCTCTGCCATTGATTACATGTAAAAATGGCTTATTTGTTCTCCACTAATTTTTCATTTACTATTTATTCTGAGCAGTGCTGCAGCTAGACTGTTCAACATGGGTTTGTCAGAGGGGGGGCAAGTCTTTATCAGGGTGCACATATACCAACAAAATTATGTCTCTCTCCCTCTCTCTCTAACACACACACTAACACAAATTGCTATGATAACCGTGGTCACATTTCTTTACATTAATAATCTGAATCACCAACTGGAAAAATTGGTAAAAAGTTCAAAAAGGTCCTTAAAAAGGTAAGTCGGTTGTTTTTGGTGCTGTATGTGGTGCTTAATGTAGAAGTAGGGGGATCAGTGGCTTCTCCTTCAAGCAGTTATGGTTTACTGTCTTGTAGTGATGCTAGACTGAATCCGCATGTCTGACCACAGTGAGCTGCATGGTTAGCTCCACGGAGCTGATTGGGGCTGGGCTCTGTCTCAGCTTGATCTGTGTCAGATATATTTTCTCTTCATTCGTATGTCTTTCTATACAAAATATAGTTGGTCACAGACTATAGCTGTCCACATTTTCAGGCTCTAGCTACTTTAAAATTATAACTAGCAGCCTTGCTAGCCTCCTTTTTAAATAATGCAGCTCTAGCTTAGTTAGCACAATGTAACTTTTATAATAAGGCACTAAGCATTTTTATAGTTTATTTTAGTTTATAATTTGTTGCATGAGTGTATTTACAGTCCAAAAGTACATTCACGGAAAAGTAAATATAACATGGTTTTCCCCACATTATATTAACACGAACCTTAGTATCTACACATGTAGCTTACCATCACCAGGTATGAGTGAGGAGTGGATGAATAATGGATTCACAATGTAAAGGTGCTTTGGGTGCCTTGAAAAGTGCTATATAAATCTAATCCATTATTATTATTATTATTATTACAGTCACCTGTCAACCACCTGAGGAGGCACCAGCACAACCAGATTTCAGAGTTGACCAGTGCCATCTTGGCCAACCCTCTAGCTTGTAAAGGTTTTATTCTGCCATAACTGTGACAATGACACTGTTGGGTTTATTTTTATTGTTAGTTTTTATTTTATATTATTAACAGACTGTAGTTGTAGTTTATTGGGAATGGTATGTAAATATATCTTTGTATAAGTTAGAATTAAAACAAGATGAAAACAAAACTTTTTTGAGCTTCTAATGCTGGGAGACATTGTCTTTTGTGTATTAGACAATAATTAACAGAAATTGAAGTATTATTCAGTAAGCCTGTGAATCTGCCTGTGCAAAATACTGGATTACTTTCTAAAATGACAATAAGTTTTACATGAACTCAACGTGATTTGTTAATTTTTGTCTCACTCTCTTGGAGTGTTATTGGCAGTCCACAGCTACAGCGCCATTTAATTAAGTATCCATTAACATAACAAGCCAATAAAGTGAGACTGATGAGAAAACTGAGTGACCAGAAACATGATGAAATCTCCTAATGTATGAAAATGTGTGTGCAGCTTTTACATTGTGTGCCATTTGAGAGAATTGCATGACCTTTCGTAACCCAAATAAACAAAATCAGATAATGTATTGAGCAAAACCCGGAGGTCTGACAATAGTTTGCATTATTTCATGGTCCGACTGGAAAAAATTATTGACCCGTAGCTTTGAAAGCATAGATTCAAAATCACATTTGGTGTGACATTGTGGAAAAGGATGATGAAAATTTTCTCCAAATCAGACAAAACTGTGACATACCAGTCATAACAAATATTTATTTTCTGGAATACTTACTTATAAAACAGATGTATTTCTAATTAACTGGAATTAGCTTCATGTGCTTGATTAGATTACACATATTAGAGAATTTTTACGACACATCCAGTAGTAATCCAGGGTAAAACGGGGAACACAGAGTAAAGAATAGGAGGAAATAAGTAAAGGAGAAAATTTCAGTTAAGATTCTGAGCCAGGGGAAAAAAAAAATCAATACTTTCATTGAGGGTCAACAGATTAGTCAAGGGCCACTGACACAGACCTGAGAAGAAACTTTTAAATGATTACGAAAATGAGTAGGAAGTTTCCAAATAGAGTAAAAAAGCAAACAGCAGCCTGGCAAAGGTGGGGTTGAGGAAACTAAAGAAGAGGTGAAGGTGGTGATCCCTCTACCCTAAGCATCGATTTCTGTCACATTTTGCGTTACGGTTCAATCAACTTTGGTTTCAGGAGGAATTATTCAGATTTGGTGATGCAATATGATGTGGTTTTGTTTTGAGCACAGAACACAGAAATGCCAAAAGTATAAATTAAATCTGGAGTTTAATTATTTTAGTGTCAATGCCAACTTTTGCAGAAGAAAGTGTTTTGAAAGTCCCACAAAGCTTAGCTCTATGAGTTAGAAGCATCATTCTTGTCTGCTACTTAGTAACAGAGCTAGAATTTTATTTATTTAGTGATCTTATCGGGGTTGGGGGTCACTTAGTAAGGTAGGAAATGATTGTGACCCACACACACATACTGTCCGTAACTGTGGTTACATAGAGAGATGTGAGAAAAAAACGGCTTCACATTACTAATCTAGATCAAGTGGAAATATTTGCATAAGTTCAAAAAGTTCCATAAAAAAAACTCAGTGGTTGTTTTGGGGTGCAGCATGTTGTGCTTGACTGGGTGGCTCAAGGGTTTCTTCCAGATGTTTCATCACACTGACTTGTGAAGATTACCTAGTGTAGCTCCATGTTGGGAACTGTTGGGCTAATGACACTTAGTTTTGGGTCTGTCTTGATCTGATTTGTCCTTCTTCTGTCCAAAAAAGTTGGCATTAACTTTTCATTTTTATATCTTCTTATACCAAATAAGACTGTTACAGTTTCCGTCCACGTTTCGTGCCGTAGCTACTTTAAAATCAACTAGCAGCCTTGCTGTCCTCCTGACTAATTAAAAACTGGTCACTAAGGTACTCTTTGAGCATTCTTTAAAGTTTATTTTCAACTCCAATGTGAAAATATTGCCTAACTAAGTTGATTTGCAGTCATTTAATACACTCACTGTAAACTACGCAATTTCCCCACATCATCTAAAAATCAATTTATGCTACAAGAGAACTGGATTAGCACTGCTACATAGACTCTTTCTAACATTATGTTAATAACTTTTTATATAATTGTTAGTATTTGCACAGGGACTTAATATTTTCTAGAAATGTCCATGTCTGGCACTTGTCTGGGGTGTCCAATCAAATTTCAGCAGTTGCCAGTACAACCCAGGATCACCTCTCTAGCTCCGCCCCTACTGCATCTCACCCTAAATGTAATATGCCAACTATAATTAAAATGGTTAGCAAAAGTTTGTGATTTTCTTTGATTATTTATAGATAAAATCTGGTTTTTAAATCCACATTTGTGATTCCTCAAATTCTGTTACCTCTCATTGTGATGTCAACATAACTCAACTTTGTTACTACCCTGCCTTATTTTTATTTTATCTGATTTCATATGTTACCACAGTACTTAAACTACCCCTTCCAGCCATTGGCTCCCATCTCATCCCAGCCCAGCTGCTGCCTCTCTTCTACCTGGCATCACAGGGTGTTTTGCATCCATATTGTGACAATATTTTCTGATGCTGGATTGTATTTCCACCGTTAGTTAAATGTCTGTTCATACATAAATATAAGATGAAATCCAATTTTTTGTTCCCTTGCAAGGCTGTCATTAATATCAAGGTCTTTTGTAATATTCACACCTTTTGCTAACAGAGAAAGTTTTCTTTTTTTCTCCCCAGAACACCTCTATTGCATGTGTATCTGTCAGATATATTCCTTACTATATCTAAAGAAAACATTTAAATTTGGTAATATAGTTTAGTGGAACAGATGACACCTAACCAGAACTGTTGCTTTTTTTTTTTGTTTGTTTGTTTTTTTACTTTCACAAAAAACTACATGACATTTTGAGTTTGACTCTAATACATCTATCCTACCACCAGCAGTTAAAGCAACAAATTAAACAAGACTGTGTGCTGCTGAAAAAGTGCTGACTATATAAACTAGAGAAGTGTAATAACTTTTCTGTTTTTTCTTTATTTAGTTTGAAAACTGAACAAAAAGACAAAAAAGAAGATAAATAAATAAAACAAACCAAAAAAAAGAACATGTGAAAGATTGTCCCCTTATTTCGACCACAAATTTAAACTGTTCAATCCAACTTTTGATCGAAACATCACTGGGATTAAGAGAAAAAAAAAACATTAAAAAACACATTTCTGACTAAATATAGTTGTAGTGGCAGTTTTATTCCAAAAAGTTTTAATTAGAGTCATTATAACCACTGAAAACTTTTGTCAATTAAATAGTCAAGCAGGAAGTTAAAGGGTTATGTGGACGTTGACAACAAAAAATGTTTAGAAAATTAGAAATTCAATGACAGCTCAACAGAATTTGTGTACATAAATAGGTATATATCAAACCTTACTGCCCTCATACTTCCATGCATCTTTTAAGTATGCAATACATCCACCAGAGGAACATGTGGAGGTCAGAGATCACATCTGAGTCCTTTGATTTTCCTTTTCTTTTTTTTTTTTACAATATATTTATTGATTTTGCATAATGGGATCATACATACCCACATAAACTAAACAACTCCCTACCCTTAACATCCCAGATTCAAGGTATTGAAGTAAAAAAAAAATAGATACACACAACAACAACAACACATCCCACTTTTATACAGATATACACACACTCTCCTGACCTGAAGCAGGCACATATTTACCAACAGTGCCGTCTTGGGGCCTGGTTTAAAATGATCAGGGTATATACCCAATATACAGAGTCTCGCCTCCAGGGGTATTTCCATGCCAACCACTCGAGTGACCAAATCAATCACGTCTTTCCAAAAAGACTGGATTTTTGGACATTCCCACACACAATGGATTGAGGTACCAACATTGTCATTACATTTTGTACAGTTTTCAGGAATGTTAGGATTGTACAGGTGAAGTTTAACAGGTCTCACATACGTTCTTAACAGCCATTTATATTGTATGAGCCTCAGTGCTGTGTTGATAGTCTTTGTGTGTGTAAACAAGCGTCTTCCCACTCATTCTCAGTAATCTGTATTTTAAAGTCATTTCTCAAAAACAAACACAACAAAACAGGAGATGTTGGGTGCTTATAAGTATGTGTTTCATGCTAAACAGAGAGGGCATTTTTAACAAATGGATTTTTTGTGTTTTTCTTAAGTTTTTTAACATGAGTGGAATACAAGTATGCCTGTATAGACCCGATGTTGCAGTGCTTTCTATAGCTAACCATGCTGGAGGGTCAGAGGTGGAAAAGTAATACATAGCTGTGCGCAGCTGTGCTGTCCAGTAGTACCATTTCGGATTAGGTACTTGGCGCCCTCCTCTTTTTTAGGGAAGGTACAATAGGGAGAGCTGCAGTCTCGGACGTCTGTTGTTCCATAAAAAAAATTAAAAATAATTTACTGAGTTTGGAGAAGAAAGTTTGTGGAAGTGTTAGCAGAATAGCTTGAAAAAAATTATAAAAGAATCTGGGCAAAAATTGATATTTTAAGGATACTATTGCACCCCAATCACAGAGAAGGGCCTTCTCATCCATCTATCATCGATTTTACTATGGGGTCATAGTTAAAGGAGACTATATTTTCAATTTCTTGGGTACATAACAAGGGGGGTTTATAATACAGAGTTTTGCCTCTCTGAATTTGGAATGATTAACCTTAGTTCCAGAGAATCGTCCAAAAGACCTAATTAAACTAACAAGTGTTGGGACAGATGATGTCAGATGGGAAAAGAAAATAACAACGTCGTCAGCAAAGAGTGAGATGGTGTTTTTTGTTCCTCCTATCTTTACACCTGAGATTTTGGGATGTTGTTAAATGGATAAGGCCAGAGGTTCAATAGCAAACAAAAATAAGAGAGGGGATATAGGGGACAGCCCTGTCGAGTGCCCCTGTGTAAACTAAATGGTTGGGATATCTGGTTGTTTGTCACTATCTCAGCTATTGGATCTGTATACAGAAGCTTAAGCCATTTGAGATATTTTCCACCTATTACAAAACTTACCAAGACTTCCATAAGGTAATGCCATTCAGTCCTGTCAAAGGTCTTTTCGGCGTCCAATGACGGGATTGCTTTACCTTCAGATAAGAGCCCATCAGTAGCTGGTTTTCTAGGCTTTGGAACCAAATTAATTAGTGCAGACTTAAGGATGGGGGCAAAATTCCAGACTCATAGCTTCTTGAAACATTTCTAGTAGAAGGGAGAGAAGTTTATCTGGGAACAATTTGTAAATTGTTCCCAAGCACTGCCCCCACAATCTCAGGTGGTACTTCTCCATTTCCCATGTTGGACACATCCACAAGAGCCCTGGAAACAGACCAAATTATGCAAAATGGAAGGCTCCGTATCCTTTAGCATAGAGCAGGTCACCAACTCCGGTCCTTGCAGGCCAGTGTCCTCCAGGTATTGGATGTTTCCCTGTAGCAACATGCCTGATTCATATTAAATGGATCTACAACAGCTTGTTGTCCAGTTTCCACAAGTCCCTGGCATAGAGCATAAGTGGGTTCTTAGAAAAAGTAAAACACTGAAACTTTTTCTATGCAACTGAAGTATTTCATTTAGAAACTTAAAAGGCAGTCCAGATTACACTGTAATACAACTTTGTAAATGGAACATGAATCACCACTCTGTTTTGTTTGCGATCATAGGCTATCACAGGGAGGGGCATTTCCAGCCTGTGAGGGCCAGTGTTCTGCAGGTTTTAGATGGTTTCCTGCTCTAATACACGTAATCCAATTTAAATGAATCCAACAGCTTGTTATCAAATTCTGCACAGTGACCAATTTGTTTCAATTAGGTGTGCTGAAATAGGGAAATATCTCAAACCTGCAGGAGGGGGCCCTTAAGGACGGGAGTTGCTCATCCCTTGATGACCCCACACCAACACATGGTGCCAAATTTTCTGCTTATTTATCACCTGCATTAGCGTCATTATACAAATTTTGGCAAGGTTCCAGCTATCAATTACCTCAAAAATAAGCTTTGGAAGCTCTTCTCTGACCTTCAAAATGTCCAAACAGAAAAAATACCACACTCCCCATTGCATTATTTCAATGGGAATTCTATTTTTCTCACTTAAGATTAGCCTGTTACATAACTGAGAATACAGAATACAGATTTATGTTGATGTTTGATTTTCACCTTTTATGTTAATTATGGCTGTTTTGTCCTACTGTCTGATTGCCTTTCATAGTGAGTCTAAGAAAATTAAATTCCATATCTCATTAATTTGTTATAAGGATCTGACATTAAGCTAAGCAAACAAGATCTAGTAAAGGCTGTCAGACTTCTCCCTAGCTGTTACTGTACTGATTCTTTTTATGCTGTGGAGAAAGTTCCCTCCAACCACCGTGACTACAATGTATAATTAACACTCTGGGCTGGAATATAAGCAAAGATGAATCACAGCAGTCTTAATGGGATGTGACAAAGGAGTGAATAACTTTCTGTGTCCTGAAATGATACACTGGATCTGATCTCAGCAATATTTCAGTGATAAAACCATCCTGACTGAACCAGCTTGGTAAAAAGCTGATTGAAATGCAAAGATTTGAAATACACAGCAAATTTCTGGGATACTAGCATGAGAAGATGGGGAGCTCAGGGATTGGGACAGATAATTAAAATTTCTATTTTATCAGTTCTCACTTGGAGGAAACCATAGTATAATTTGTGAGTGTTTTAGTTAAAGCCACTCACTTGAATATAGAGAATAAAACTAAAGCGTTTACATGTGTTGGAATTATTTCATTTAACTACAGTATGAAAGTGTATCTTCAACAAATATCAAGAGGCTTCTTTAATTGTTTAGCTCTTCTCCATCACCATAAAGTATGTCCCTTTTTTTTAACTGTCATGTCAAATAAGCATGTGTAATGTCTGAATGAAAGTCTATAGTGTGCAAGCTGTGCTCTAGGACACCAACATACAGTACACACACTTGAGGCATTTCTGCAAGAGAAATGAATGAAAGCAAGTTAAAGTGAAATGGCAAGGACAGCTTAGCATTTTTTTCCCTTTTTTTACACTGTAAACAGAGTTTAAGTAACGCCTGTGAACATACTTGTATGATTGTTTCAAATCGGGCATTTGCAGTAAAAGCACATACATAAGACAGTCCTTCATAGGAATAAATCTCATTGATATATATGCAAAAATATTATAATTTATATGATATTTTTATGTGGTATTTATATTTAGACCTTAGTCTCAAGAAGACATTAGTTAGGATGTTACAATTTACTACAATGTTGCCTTTGACTTAAATAAAATGTTTAATTTTAGGACTGCCCTCTGCCAGCTATGTAGCGTTGCCAAAATCTGGAATATTGGGTCTTAAATTGATGCTGAAAAACTAGTCTATGCATTTGCTGCTTTAAGATTAGACTGCTGCAATTCCTTATTATCAGCCTGTCCTAAAAAGCCTCTGAAAGGCCTGCAGCTTATCCAATTTGCTGCAGTGAGAAGGGAGCTCTGATGAGAATTAACAGATGAGATCATGTTTCTTTAATTTCAGCTTCTCTTCACTTGCTCCCTGTAAAATCCAGGATAAATGATATAATTTTTCACCTAACAAAGCTTTCAATAACCCAGCACCATAGTATGTGAAAGATTTCATCATTTTATATTTTCCCAACAGAAAATTTTGCTGTCAGACTGCAGTCTTGTGGTTCTGAGTTTCCAAACATGGGGGGAGGCAGAGCCTTTAGTTATGAGGTCCTTCTCATGTAGAACCACTTCACAGTTTGGGTTCAGTAAGGACACATCTTCTCTACTCTTAACATTTGATACTTGAAACATTTGATGAAGCTGATCTGAACCATATATGTATTGTTTGTTTGTATTGTTTCCTGTTCTCTTACCCCTACTATGAACTAGTCAAGGTAAATGCCCACCCTTCCTGGTTCTGGTTGTTTCTGCTGATTTTTTTCTTGTTTGTTTGTTTGTTTTTACTTCTTTCTGCTGTCATTTACTGCTGTATTCATGCTCAAGATAGGGAAGTAAATTATTCAAGGAGAAAATTCAGCGCAATCCATTGAATTGAGGAAAAGGGAGCACATACAACAGCAGGAAAGAGAGGTTGGTGGCAGTGCACAGCAGACCCTGGTGTGGACAAGGGACCAGAGTTCAGCGGAGAAGCAGTTGCATAGCCAAAGAAACGTGTTGCTACGTAAATGACATGCAGAGACGGAACAAGAGGCTCTGCATGGTGCGTAAGGATCTTTAGCAACACCTGTCAAGAGAAGCCTGTTGTGGTTAAGTGTACTGACGCAGAGTACTGGCAGAACTCTCTTCTTTTTTTGATGTCCACAGTGGTACAGCACTCACTGTAAAATATAATAAGTTGACTTTACTTAAAAAAAATATGCAAACTCGCTGCCTTAAAAAATGTAATTTATGTT
>JBAGKP010000027.1:14008192-14018213 GCA_037177255.1 Melanotaenia maccullochi
AGGGGTTTAGAGGGGAAGGGACTCCCCCTTTTTTTTGTGCGAAAAAAAAAGTTTTTTGGGGGAAAGCAAAGTTCTGGGTTGGGGTTTTTTTTTTTTTTTTTTTTTTTTTTTTTTTAGTTGATCTGCAAAGGGACTGTAAGGCCTTCCAAGATTCTTGTCTATTAGTTCATATAAAGACACATAGTGATGGTGAGATGAATCCTTATGAATCATTTAAGCTTTTAAGCAAATTGGTTTGAACCATCTTATACTGCAGTTTGTGTCAGTAAAGGCTTTCTAATTAAACAAAAATAAATAGGTTTTTTGAAAAATTTGGAAAAAAGGATAAAAAAAAACTTTGTTGAACCTGCCACCCCGTGTCTTCCAAGGCAAAGCTTCAAACATCTGAGCTGTAATACATTAGCATATATATTTTATTTTTACAGATGTACAGTGATTCCTCATTTTATGTGTGCAAACCAATTGTCATTTAGTCTCATACGATATAACGAGGGCATGCAGCGTAACTGTGTTCTATGTAACTTCTTGGAATTGGGATTGGTTTCATTAGGCAGATGACAGTGGAAGTGCTTGTTGAAACCAGCAATGTTGTCTACAATTCAGGGCAGATTTCATCCCGTCGTCCATTGGGGGGGAGTTAGACTTCTAATCTGGTGTCACTGGTGGTGATGTAATGTTTACATAGCTAAGCGATTAGTCTGGTTGGGGGCTTTTATTTGGAAATTAACTGAATGCTTTACACTGCTCCTGTGTCTGATTTCCTGTCTGCCCCTATCTAAACTGCTGAGCTTGATGTGTTTTGGAAGCACTGTATCAAAAGCAGACCCGACTCACATGTTTAACTGAGAGTTGTGATGAGACGCTTCTGACACGCACTACAGCGTGCCCGGTTTGGGACAAAATATTGACAAAAATGGCTGTGAATTACTCCGGTGGCCATGGCACACACAGACCTGCTGGAACCCCCTTCATGCATACACTAACATGCCATGGACCCCTTGCTTCACCCTGGGCTGAAACCATGCTTGATTTTAAGTGAGATTCTCACCATATATGATGTATTCTGGTTGAGTCCTGTCCTTTAATAAGGACAAAGATAAATGAACAACATACAGTTTTACTCTTTTTCCCTTTAAAATTGGGACAATTTGTTGACATTTATCACAATGGCTCTAATGTTCAAAGCCTCAGGGAAACCCCTTTGCTCTTTGGAGGCCCCTTTTGGGGTGGTCCCAGACCCCAGGTTGGGAGCCACGGACCCAAACTGAACATTTTTGCAAATAAATAGATTCAAATTTAGCACATTATCATTGTACTATTGTTGTTTGCAGTGTTTATAAGTAAAATTGGCATTCCATGATGCATCTTTTGTGTTTTGTTTGATAGGTTTATAAGTGGCTGCAACAACCCAACAGAGTCCAGGCAAAAGCCATAAGAACTGGATGGAATGTTTAAATCTCTAAGAGTCTTCAGCTTTGGAAAGAATGGTAAGAGGATAATTCCTTTCATAGTGTGTATGCTTTGAGTATTGTGAGAATATTCAACTCTGGTGATGGTACAAGATAAAAACACATTTGCCAAAGACCTTCTGTGAAATGGTATGAACAGCTGCAGTTTAACCACTTTGGGAAATGGGGTTTGGTTCTGATTGCTGAACAGTTGTCTTGACCATTTTATTTTCTCATGGTCTTTCCTGAATATCATAGTAATCAAATGGGGCTAAGGAAAACCCAGTAAATATGCACTGTAGAAATGGTTTCTTTTCTTTGTGAAAATTGAGATGAAAGCAGGGGGATGTTATTTTTTAAGCATAGGCAGGCTTGGAGTCATGCATCAGGTTTCTTAATAGGGTTTTAATACTCAATAACAAACTGGATGTGGTAATGAAAGTGGTATTTTTAGGCTTGGAGGTGTGCTCGTAATTTGGGGTTGGTGTTGATACATCCTACTTTCTTATAAATGCTGTTGGTTAGCTTCGAAGCTACTGGTTTGTGGCAAAGGTAACCAATCAGGTGACAGGATCCACAGTATTAGGTTGACAAATAAAATAAATTCCTGATGCACTGCAACACAGGACCATGAAATAGTGATATAATTATATGCACTTTTATTCATCCCCATAGTAAAACTATCACCAGACTTTATCTTTACCTGCTGATCCTCAGACAGACAGCAGCTCAAATCGTAGCAGCAACTTCTAGCAGCATTTCCTGCAGCTGCTACAACTTGCCGCCAGTCTCCACCTTTCCAGCAGCTGGAGCATTGCTAACGGCTCAGACTGATACGGTTCAGGATCACCTTCCTCATGTGTAGCTGAGGAGATTCAGGAGTCTTCCACCTCAAAGACGCACAGTCTTGCATCTCACTTTGCGTCTTGCTAGTGAGCTGAGTTGCTGTCTGTCATTTCTGCCTGTGTACCTTGACCCACCCTGCTCTCTGCTCCGTGATCACCCCACAATTCCTACCCCTCCCAACATTGCACATTTTTTTTTCAAATTCAGCAGTGAAGTTACACAAAGTAGGGGGTGTGGTTACACTTGAGGACAGGTACAAGGAATTATTTACTCTTCTAGACTGATGTTTCTTGTGGCCCATTCTGAGAATACATCAAATACGTTTTTATGTTGTGATTCACATCAATAAGCTGCTTTTCATTCTGTAAATGAATATGCATCTAAGCTGCAGGCCAAATAGCTACTGTGGTATGTATTTTTGGAAGCATTAAGTCTATCCCAGAGACTGCTAAAGCTTTTCAAACGTACTACAGGGCAGTTTCATATTTCAGGCTCTCAGTACCGATGGGGCTAATTTTGGTGTCTCTTTTGATTACTCCATTGGCCTCATTGGCATCAATTATGTAAAGCACCCAGCTCTCACTGAAATCCATTCTCAACACGCTGCTGAATCCCATGCTGTGGGTTGCCAAATGCACAGCGCCTTCATATAACCAAACCACTCACCATCAGCTATGACTGCAGCTGTGAAAAGTGGATGTGACTTTAAGTTCTCATTTCCAATATTTTTATTTATTTTTATTTTTTTTTGCTTGCTCTGTACACAAATGTATGAATACCACAGAGGAACCTAATAAATTGATATGGGATGTCCCCTGCATGCACTTAATGTAGAAGCCATTAAATTGTTCAACCAGCCCCAACTTAAATCCATCAGGATTGGGTTTAGTCAAATGAAAGCAGTGGGATGGCACTAAAGTCTTGGAGGGGAGAGTTGAATTTTGCAACCAGACATGCGGAACTTCCTCTTGCAGTATAGTAAAAATTTGATTAGACCTAAGTGATTTAGTCCAGTCAATAGCACGTTACAGAAATGTCTCGCTACAGATGTTGTGCTGTGAATAATTTTGCTTTGTTTTGCATGAACATTGTAGCATTTTCGAGGGAGCGGGTTGAGACCTTGAAGCTATTCAGACAATTTCAGATTATTTTGTTCTTGCTTTTTGTGCTCTGAATGGGCATGAAGATGGAAAGTAAATGTGTCACACTTTAAATCTTGTCAGTAAGTACCCTTTTTCTTTGTCTTTCTTTTTGGGTCTTTAAATAGACTATAAAGAGTAAAAGTGTGAATATTTCACACCAGATTGGGGTTTCTGTATCTATTTTGGGTGCATACTTATCCTTGTGTTCCTGTCGTGACTGCAGAGCTGCTGCTGATACACATATTAAAGTGCAGGTAGAGAAGGAAATGTAGTAAAACCTTCACTATTATCAAATTAAATAGATATAGCTGACTATTCACCTCAAAGTGTGGCTCATGTAGCTCTTACAATGTAATGGTGTTAAATGGTATTCAGTTTCAGGGTGTGAGGGGAAATTTTCAGATCTTTAAGTCCATCTAAATCAATGAAGTTCATGGCATCAAATCAAAGACAACAGCTTCAAAGCAGGCCAAGGATCAAACGTACGTTGGTGGGAGATAATTGTTCTTAGAGTCGCTACTGTACAAGCTACCAAATGGATTTGTTATAATTGCTTGACCGGACAAAAGTGCTCTCTAAAAGCAGGTTTGGTTGGTTTTAAAATAAAGAGATTCTTAATTGTGTCCATGGTAACAGAATGGCTGACCTTCTTTTCTCTTGTTTCTCATTCAATTCCATTCCTCCAGAAAATTGCCTAAATTGGCTTGCAGTCTTGTATTCTCTCAAAGGAGTGCATTTATTGGTCAAAAGAGATAATTACTTTGACAGCTGTAATGAGAGAATTGTGACAGTCCTAGTTGAGGAAGATGATGCATACTGCAGTGATTGACCCCACATATCAGCCAAATGATATGTTCATGTTCCATGAACTAGCTGTCACTTTAATCAGTCTGTGTTTGTTCATTGGCCTATGAAGGGAATTAAATGACCAGAGAGAAATGAAAAGATGTTTTGTTTTTTGTTTTTTTTCTGAGCCAACAAAACACTGTACAATATCAAGTCTGTTAGTAAGTGAATGCATAGTGTTCAGGTTTGCATCCTTGCACAAACAAAAATGCCAAAAACACCTCTGCTGACCTTTTGCGTTTCATCAGATGGCACTCAGGTTGAAAGGCCTCACTACGTCTTTAGATCACGCATCAAAAGTTTTAAGTGCGGGTTGTCACAGACATTCTCATGCAATGTAAAGTGTTCTGTATAGGATGCCAATTTTAGCTTTCTTTGTAGACCCACTGATGTTCATGCTCCTAGTTAGTTGATGTGGATGGGGATAATGATTAAGTAAAGTTTTAAATTAAGTGGAGAAACAAAGTGATGGCACTTGATTCTAAATTTTGATTTTCTTGATTCTAATTTTGAAATTGTCTGGACTCAAACTAATGGTGTTTTTATAGATGACTTATTGCTTTTTGTTGCGTACTAATTACATACTGGCAACAGACTTTCAAATTCAATACATTGTTCAAAATGTAATTAGACAACTTTTGTTTGAAATTCTGAAATGAAGCATGGTTATGTCTTGAATTTTTATAGCAACAACTACTTGATTCTGTTTTCCCACTAAGTAGAAAGTTTATTGGGTCTTGTCTAAAACCAGCACGGTGGGTGATTTTTGTCAATTATGTTGCAAAGACTGCTATAGAACATTCTTGAAAGAATTATTTAAGGTTCCTATTTATAAACCTCTCCATTCCTTGAAATAAACTATCCAAGCATGGACACACACACACTACAGGTGAATAAGGTCAAATTTATAACTGGTGTCACCATGAAACTTTCCTGGTTTATTAATCCAGACATTTTTTTGTATTGCAAGTTTTCTGAAATTTTCTTTAAAATATCCAAATAAGGTATTACATAGCAAAAACGTGCTAATTTGCAGTTCTTGGTGCTTGCCAGGAGAACGGTACTTGTCTGACTGCATTGTGCCAGGGGTAAAGTTTGGTGGAGGGAGGATTATGGTTTGGGGTTGTTCTTTTGAGGAGCTGGGCTTGGCCCTTTAGTTTCAGTAAGAGAAAGTCTGAATGCCTCAACATACCAAGAGATTTTGGACAACTCCATGTTTCCAACTTTGTGGGAACAGTTTAGGAATGGCCCTTACCTGTCCCAGAATTACACTGTCAGTGCACAAAGCAATCCCACATGTGAGAAGGCTGTTGACAATCATGAGATGGAAGTACTAAGCTGTTGGCAACGTATGGATCTGCCATGTGCTACTAAGGTCCCTGAGAGTATAAAATGAATAGTGTAAAAAGTTAAATTTACCCTTATCACAATGGGAGAGTGCAATCATCCAATCCAAATAGTTAGGCAGGAGCGAATGTCAACAGCAGAATATTTAAAGTTGCTCTGTTACTCATGGCACAAACCATGCAAATTTTACCTTACTGTAATGGTGACTAATCAAGCTTTCCAACTATGCATAATAGAACAACACTGGTTTTATAATTTAAAAAAAAAAAAAAATAAAAAAAAAACCCTGACCAACAAATTTAAGATGCATGATAAAAAGTAAAACCATTAGGTCTGAATGGGCTAATTGGTTCGTGATTTCTCAGATGAGAAAACTTGGTCATTAAAGTTGTAGTAATTCTATCTTCTCTTTGAAGTCTTAATTAGACTGAGCAATTGCCTTGTTTCAGACTTTTGACAAATTTTTGCTCATCAAACCTGCTTTTTACATAATATTTTAGTTATTTATTCAGCTGGAACTGTGTTGGCACCAGGATGTCAATGTAATGGCCTCATTGTAATGAATGAGTAGGCTGCATTTTTCTGCATGTCGTGCACTTGTCTGAACACAGCCTGGGTTGCCAATGCAAGGAAGTGTCATTGTTCTCTTTATACTTGGCAAGACTTGGATGGAATGAAAAAATCTTTTCTTCATTGAAACAATCCCAGCTTTGCTCATCCAAGTGTCCTACAGTGGCATAAATCTTTGGTACATAGCATTCAATTTATTCTTGGAGCTGACACTTCACTTTTCTGCCGGCACCACAAAGACCTGCTGCACAGAATAGCTTAAAATGAGCAAAAGTGATAACGCACACATCCAATTAATGAAACTGTACGTCTGCACTGCTTCAGGCTTGTTTAGCTTTTTGCATTTATTGGCTGGTTTCAGGTCAACAAATGAAATGCCGTTGAAGGATTATGATGCAATTAAGTTGTATTCACTGTGACAAAGTTGACTAATATTTTCTAAGCAGTTAATTTTCTGTCCTGCTGTTAAAGCCAGAATGCAATGATTAAATTTCAACTAATAAGGCCACTGGACTGACAATTTGTGGTAAATTTAAATGTATTCCAAATTGATCCTGGCTTTGATTTGTTTAGCCTGATCCTTACAATCTCCAATTGCACACACATGCAGTGCAGAATTACATGCTATCCAGCATTGTGTCAACAGGAATGAAGCAGCATTTATTTGTATAATGTTGGATATAATACATGCCTTTGCCCCCCCCCCAACAAATTTAAATTTGTTGAAAAGTTTTCCAGGAATTGTGCATGTTTAATTTGACAGTGAATATTGGAAAAGGGGAGTGGGGGCTTGTGCACCCTCCTGAGAATGGCAACGGATGAACCAAATATCAAGAAATGTTCATATTTTTCTGGTTGTCTTTGGGTTGTAACAACTTCTTTAGGGTTAGAAATCAAAACTGATGAGGGGGAAAAATGATGATGGTCAGGGCTAAAATACTTTCAATAAACAACATGCCATCTGTTTTCTCAGGGGCCTGACCAACAACAATCACACCAGAGAAACAAAAGAACCTTTTTAAATTGTCTGATCTTTAGCTGTAGCACACTAAAGTGGGTCTCCTTAGTGCCCTGTCACGATAAATTGGGATAGACTTTGGTAAACACATTGCCTGCTTACACTTTAAAAACCACTCTTTGTCTTGTTGTGGGGTTTGTTTGTTTTTTTTTTTTTTTTTATTTATTTTTTTTTCCCTGAAAACATCAGTGATTTTTTTTTCATATCCTTAAATAAAGTGGGTAAATCCTGGATAGCACAAATTTACCTAAAGTCAAAGAAGACTAAACTGAAGTTTGTCATTTAGACCCCCAAACTTCCCTGGATCTCTGGAAATGTGGAAAAGACTATCATTTTAATAAAAAAAATACTATTTTTAATTGTGAGATCATTGCCAAAGTGACTAATACTTACTTCTTTCATCTTGACTACTGACCCACCCCCCCATTGTTTCTGACATCTGCTAAGAAAGCAATAATGCTTGGGCCTTGTTGGTTACTTTTGACAGGCTAACTAATCCTCCTGTGTTAAAGGAAATAAAGATCAAAAACCCATGAAGATCTGGATTTAGAATTAGATGACAGGCTGATCCAACGTCTGAGGAAATTCCTCAAGACTATTTAAAATGAGGTTGTGTAGTGGGTGTGGTCTCCACATGACTGTGTTTTCAATCAGCCGCTGTGGTGTGACATGGCGGCAGTGCATGGAATGCAAGAAGTGCTGGGTTGGATTCAGGTCTGACTATGCAGCCCAGTCCATAGTATCAAAGCCTTTGTCATGCAGGAACTGCTGTCACACTCCAGCCATATGCATTGCCATTGCATCAGAAGTAACCCAGGTCCCACTGCAGCAGCATATGGCCTGATGATGGGTTTGAAGATCTCATCCCGGTAATTAATAGCAGTCAGAGTATCTCTGGGTAGGACATGGAGGTCTGTGCAGCCCTCCAAGAGTATGCCTCCCCAAATAAATTATTGACCTACTGCTAAACTGGTCATGCTGGAGGATGTTGCAGACAGACCCCAATTGTGGACGTCGGGACCTCATACCACCCTCATGGAGACTGTTTCTGACAGTTTGAGCAGAAACATTCACATAAATGGCTTCTGGAGGTCATTTTGCAGGGCTCTGCCCGTGCTCCTGTTCCTCCTTGCACAAAGGAGCAGATGGTAGTCATGCTGTTGGGTTGTTGTCCTATACCTCCCTCCAGGTCCCCCGGTACACTGGCCGGTCTCCTGGTATCTCCTCCATGCTCTCCTCTTGTGCACGTTGATGTGCCCTTCTGGATGACCTGCAGTACTTCAGCAACTTGTGTGGGTTGCAGACACTGCCTCATGTTGGTTCTAGTACTTAGGTTAGGTTCTCTGTTCTTTTTGTACAACAGGTGAAATTGGTTCACATTTGGTCTTTTTTTTATTTTTTTAACCTGTCCTGTCCAGCATCATAGCAAGCAAAATGATAATCTGGTTGCTGTATCATGCTGAACAATTTTGCTCTGCCAAGGGGAGGCCTATGGGTAAGTCTCCTCTTGATAATGTGATTAATTTATTTATTTACTTTGAATCATGGAATCTATGTAATCTTGCTGGACCTGACCAGAGGGGACGGAGAATAATGGAAAATAGCAAAAAAGATGCAAAAGGTAAAGAAGAAAGGAGACAAAAACATCAGACAGAAGGAAACGACCCTTCAATCCACACAATCACCAGACAACAAACTTACACCTTTGCATGAACACACCAGAAAATTTCCTCCAACTTTTACAAAAAAAAAACAAACACAAAAAAACAGAGCTGCTAATCATTAAGAGTTTTTAAATAACCAAATCAAAAAGACATATCATGAAAGTAGCATAATGGCGGCCAGATATGTGAATACATATAAGATACATATGCATTTCATTTCACATGTATCTAATACAGTATGTGTGTCTGCCCTAGTCTTGAAAGTGTCTGCATCAACATCAATTCTCCTTTACTGGCTCCATTAGGGGAATGAGGCAATGGTTGAGCGAGATGGCCCTCGTTAGGGGCAGCAGAGAAAGACAAAAGGAGGGAGGTTGAAGTGAGGTGATTCTTGTGACATGGCAAAGGGCCAGGGTCGGTGACAGCTGACTAATGACTTTCACTGGGGGTGTCAGCCTCAGATTTATGTTCCTCCCTTTGCCCGAAGCCACTCTCAGTATCTTAAAGCAAGAGTTGTTCATGAACTATGGAGGCAAAAAGAAGAAAAGAGCCACAAACATCCCCAGAGATTTAGGGCTAGAACTGTATGCTGAATTGAATACAAATATACAAACAGTAGATAAAATGCAAGGTACAGTACAAGATGCAGATGGTGATCATAATGCATCAGGACCACAAATATAAACAGATGCCACTTAGAGTAAGGAAAGCTATGCTCTTTCCCTCCCTGTAAGGGATATCAGAGGCAATGTAAAGGAACATGCATGGTACTATCTAGAGACTTGTTCAATGCATATGTCATCTTAGGCGGAAAACCACCCAACTTTAAGTAAGAGCTCCAGACAATGCACCGCATTAATTTTTCTGGAAGAGAAATGGTCTCACTGCATGTGATTAATAGTATTTTAATAATTTTCAACAAGATTCTGCAGATGCTAGAGATTCTCAGAGCCTGTACTTAATACGCAACAGTGCTTTGAGCTAAATGCCAACATGAATATGTTAATATGCATGCAGTTAGTAACACTGCAACACTCCTGGGCCAAAAAATCTGGGCCTTCTTTCTTTAGCATCATTCCCTACAAAAAATATTAGTCTCCCATATTTTAAATGATTTAATTGGACTTTGGGCTGGATATA
>JBAGKP010000027.1:14018313-14038697 GCA_037177255.1 Melanotaenia maccullochi
ATATTTGCTTTTCTTAGACTTGTAAATAATTTCTATTGCACCTTCCTGCTGTGATGCATGTTAACCTTATTCTGCCTTTACTTTATTCTATTACAAGAGCTGCTGTAACAAGTGAATTTCTCCACTGCAAGATAATAAAGTCTAATCTAATCTCTAATCTTGGGCCAAATTCCTAAAAAAAATATAAATTTCCCAATTTTATCCAAGATGGTCCATACCTTGAAGTTTTAATGATCTAGTTTATATTTGCTTCACACTGACTTTTAGTGTTGACTGTTAGACATGTCTGAAGAACTTGGTAAATGTTTTACTATCAATATGTATTGATAGTAAAACATAGTTAACATGTAACAAAAAAAACAAAAAAAACAAACAAAAAAAAGCTCTTACACCAACCAGTTCTAGATCTCCCTGCAGAGCTACACACCAATTTCACCAATGGGAAATGACTCAGAACTGCTATTTAATTCATGAGTTAAATACATATAGGCTCAATAAGCAATGTATTTCCCTGTTGGTGCCCACTGACATTTACTATGCACATTCCTGGATCCATTCTTTCCCTGCAGTGTCCAGCTAAAAAAACGGCTCCTGTTTTAAATGCTAATGACAACAGTTGCATACACTACATGGCAAAAAAAAAAAGTTGCCACCTGGAATTAACTAAGCAAATGCGTACGAGCCTCCTATTGGATGCTAATTCCATAGACTATTATTTTCAGCTGGCAACAAGTTATTTAACTCCAACTGATGCAATTAATAGCTTCTCCTTAAACAACCATTTAAAAAACACTTTAATAAAAACTGAAAGAATAGTGTGGAACTGACGCCTTTGAGAAAGAAATGTCTTTAGGGGCCAGGGGGAAGTCCTGAATGATCGGTAAAGAAAAGTGGTAAAACTCAGGGCTCTGTTTAATAGTGAAAATTAGAGCATTTTCACACACACAATGTGAAGGGAACTCAAGGGCTTGAGACTGAACAGTTGTGTAGCCATAGGAAAACCTCTTATCAATGAGGCTAACCAGAGAAAAAGGCTTCAATTTCCTAAAGATGTCCATACAGACTGGACTCTGGAGCAATGGAACAAGGTCTAATGGTCTGAGTCCAGATTTACTCTGTTCCAGAGTGATGGGAGCATCAGGGTAAGAAGAGAGGAGGATGAAGTGATGCAGCTAACATGCCTAGTGTCTACTGTACTTGCCTGTGGAGGAAGTCCGGGGTTACTGCAGTTGTTCAGGTCTAGGTTCAGCAACATTGATTTCAAAGATTGAAGTTAGCTGACTATTTGAATATAGTGGATGAGCAGGTTATTCCATCAACGGATTTTTCTTTTCTTCCCTCATGTCACCAGCATATTCTCCAAGATGCCAATTATAGGATTCATTGCGCTCAAATTGTGAAAGTGGTTCAAGGATTTTCACACATGAATAGGGCACTACAGTTCAGACCTGAACCGCAGTGAGTATCTATGGGATGTCCTGTGAAAGGCTTTGTGCAGTGGTTGACTATCCCATCCTCAATACAAGATCTTGTTGAAAATTAATGAAGTATTGGATTAAAATAAATTGAAGCTTATCAAAACAAGATCTTAGCAAATGCTGCCGTTAAGAAATTTGAAGGTGGTCCAATAAAATATTTAACATTTGTTATGCAGGTTCAGATATTTTTCTACAAATCGCCATACAGCTGGGTTGTCTGTAAATGTCACAGGGAAAAAGACATCTCAGATTTATGAGGTAGTTATGCATATGCCGAGCAAAGAGTTGGATTTGCACTCCTCAAAGAAGTAGCATAATGACCAGTGATGGGTGGTACATCAGTAAAGATAATTTCTGATATGTCTGACAGTGTTTTTGGCAGGCATCTCAGTTTAAGTCTTGGTTTTAGTTGTCATGACGAAAATGCTTATTTATGTTTTAGTCAGTTCGAAGTTTGATAGTTTTCGTCAAATGAAGAAAAATATATTTCAACAAATTAATGTAGGTCAATAATGCTACCATGATTTATCTATGAATGAATAAACTGCTTGTGTGTGCACTGCACTGATTATCGTCATGAACAAAAGGTTTGTCAACGACAGAAATTTGTCATCACTGACAAACACTTATTTGATAAACCTACAAATTTAGTATGTGTTTTAGTTTTGAGTTGTTTACAGTATTAATAACATTCATGTTTGTATGTTATATGTATGTGATTGAGCTGAACCCTCACTGTACTGCATTTCTTTTTGCTAGACTTTTGGAGATGAGAAAATAAATGCCACCATTGCTTTATCTTTAGCCTTGTCTGTGTTTTTTGTTTAAATTTCAAGGAGTTTTGACAACAAACCTGTGACATATCACCCTAGTTCTCCTCGTGATAGAAACTGTCCTGCTCCGGAGGGTCTTAAGACTTTAGAGTTCTGCTGACTACAGTTGTCTTCAGTTTAGTTCTTACAAAAGATGTAGAAATTATCAAAAGGATTGATTTGCAACAATCATATTGTAACGATAGTTGTGGAAAAATGTCTGTTTACCCCCCGCCATATCCCTGAACTTGATAAGTTACCATAGCCATACTACACATACTTGGGTAGCTTCAATATGAGTCACAAAAGAACACGTTTCTGTGAAGGTGAGATAATTGCTTGATTTGCATACAGCGACAGAGCCAAGCAGCTCATGTTTCTTGGTAGCTTAATGCAGAAATGCCTTTAAGCATGAATAGTGAGAGAATTTCACACGTTCCACATGGCGGATGCTTTTAATCCAAATAGCTTCACTGTGCCCTGAGCAGTGCAGAGAGTGTGAATTAGTTGAGAGGGAGGTACTGAGAAAAAGAGGTGAGGGTGTTGGCAAAGACATGATGAGTCAATTATCTGAACTGTGTGAGTCTGCATGTACAAACTGTCTTGTCCACCAAGCATACCCTTGCTGATGTCCCCTCCATTATATTCATGCAGGTTAAATGCCAAAATGGTAATCAAAGTAGAATGGTTTCATCACCAGCCTAATCCAGACTGGCACCAAGAAGCAGGCAATCTAAATGTTTCCACTTGGTGATCATCAATCGCGCAAAGGGCCTTACAAAGAAACTCACATACACACATTTTGCACTGACGGATTCATTCATACAAGAAGATTAAATGTGATATGCGCTTACACAAGCACTCATGGACAGAGTTGTGAACATTTCCACTGAGTGATTATGTAGCGCATGGGGACATATGAGAGTAGGGAACTGGAGAGCCCAGCCGGTTACTGAGTGTTTGGCAAGCAAGGTAGAAGAACTGTGATTACAATCTAAGCGCTAATTCTCAATCAACCCCCAGATGGCTAATTGAGAAAGGTTTAATGTCACCATCATTTGCAAAAGATGGGGAACCATAATCCACTAGGTCTGAGAGGAAAAAGCAGATGGAGGAATGTTTTTTGATTAGTCTCTTAATGGTGTAAAAAGTATTCAGATCCTTCATTTGAGGTGAAGCACCAATGTCTAAAGGTAAGCCTTAAAAGCTCAGATTCTTGGTTATGTTTGCCTAAAGGTGGAAGTGTGGAGCATGTGCCCTGGCCAGTTTAGTTCAAGTTGAGTGTATTCAATCCCAAACAGCATTATCTGGGTGTGTACAGTTTTTGACATAATTGCTGCCGGACTAAGTTTGGACCAATTGTCAAGATCTAAGTTTTTGGTTTTTGTGGTCTTACCATGTTTTGTTTAATTTTCCTTGTTTTATTTAGTAGGTTTTCCCTTGTGTTCTTTTGCATTTTGCTTCCTGTCATTAGTGCACCTGGTCTGATAACTCTACCTGTTCCTTGTCATACACACATAGGAGAACTATGTCAGGATTTTTTTTAGTTTATTTTTCTTCTGCACTGGTTTGCCTTTGCCTCATCTGCCTGCAATTGGATCCTCACCTCCGCTTTGCACCATGGCACACATATAAGTCCCATGTGCAGGAAGGTCGCATTTGAATCCTTAGGGGCCACTGTCATGCAGGATTTTTGACATTTTCCTGTTCCATCACAGATGATTCAGATGGAATGGATCTCCCCAACAGTTAAACTTGGCACAAACTTGTTTTGTGATCCATTAATTTCAGTCAGGTGTACTGAGGTTCTAGTAAAAATTTATTTGTAAAGCACCTATACTGCAACCCCAGTTGCCCAAAGTACTGAACAATGAAGCAAAAATGAAGAAAACACATAAAGCCTACAGGATGGGTGCCCTTTGGGACTGAAATTGGACATCCCCACACTAGTGTCCTCAGCCAGAGGTTTCGCTACATTAACCCTCCTGTTATGTTACAGGTCAAATTGACCGGTTTTAAAGTTTGAAGATCTAGGAAAAATATATATATTTATTTATTTATTTATTTTTTTCTCTCAGTATGTAACTTCTTCAGCTTGCCTTATTTAGTGTTATCAACATATACAATGAAAATGGTTCATCTCACATATTTGCAACCACGCCCTGCATGTTTATATTACATAGATACCGTTTGGGTCAATTTGACCCAGCAGTCAAACTGGACCTAAAAGGATGTCAGAAATAGAATAGAATAGAAGTACTTTATTCATCCCTGTTGGGAAATTTAGTTGTCACAGTATTTGTTTCTTTGCAACTGTGAGACATATTTCACCCAAATCTCACTCACTCACAGAGAGAGAGAGAGACACACATTGATCTGCAGGTGTTATGACTTTTGACAAGAACCATGTATGTTCTTGCGTGAAAACTTCACCCACATTCAGTGGACACTCAACAGGGCAGGGGCAAAACATATAAAGGATATTGTGCATGGGGGTCCTACCAACATTACCCCTCCTTCACACCGGGTGCATGTGCACCACGTTACAGCTGCACCATGGTTTGGTTCCAACCTCCATGGCACTTAAATTATTGCCGGGAGTGTGTCAGGTGTGGAGCGCCCACCAGTGCAATCCATCTAGAAGGCTCTGCGAGATCACGAAATCACAGGAGGAGTGGAGAGCTGTGGAGTGGAGAACAGTGAACTGAGGAATTCTGATGCATTCTGGGTGTGTTAAATGTCAAAAATGAGCGCCTGGGACACTTCTGATATGTGCTGCAGCGCACCCGGTGGAAACCAAACCATTGACTAAAACTGCTGCAAATTGCAGCGGAGGCCACGGCACAGCCTTAACGTGCCGCACACACACCTGGTGTAAAACAGGGGTTACAGTCTGTCAGCCAAAATGAGCAGCAAAAGCAAAAAGATGACATACCAGGAGGCTCTGGAAGACATCTTTGATCATGACTGAAATAGAGGAGGATGTGTTTTGAAGATGAAGAATTTCTTGAGGTACATTCTGATACTAATGATTCTGATTTTGAACTAGATGAGGGAATTGATATTCCTACTCCTCCAAGCAAGACATTCATGTCAAAAAATGGTGAAATACAGTGGTCTTTATCCCCAAATATGTGTCAGGCAAAACTGTCTGGAGAAAACATAATAAAGACAGTGCCAGGACCCACTAGGATGGCAGTGACTCGTGTAACAGACATCACGTCAGCTTTTGAGCTGGTCGTGCTTAATTCAATACAGGAAATCATTCTGGAAATGACTAATTTAGAATGAAGGCATGTTTTTGGGGAGAAGTGGAAGGAGCTAGACAACAAACCCTAACCCTAACGCATATAGTTTGATCATGTTGTTTTTTTTTTAAATGAAAAATGAGTGAATTATCCTTATTGTGAGAGGTAAGGAACACCATTGCACTAGACATTGATAGAATAGTTATTAATGGAGTTAGTAATGAAATATTAACTATGCTTGTTAGGATGTTTTGGACATCTTTTGGATAATTAAATATGCACCGGGTCAAATTGACCAGGGGACATCATTGCTCTTCCTGACAGACTAACATAACAGGAAAGTTAAGAATCGGTAGAGAAGATCATTTATGTCTTTACACAATTACTCTAAAATTACTTACTAAAATATAGGGTCACGATGGGGGTGGAACTGTTCCTCATACATCACAGAACCAACACAGAGAGAATCATTCAATCAGATTTGCACTCAAGTGAAAATTTAGACTGAAATCAGCCTAACATGCATGTCTTTAGAATGTGGGAGGAAGCCAGGAGGAAAAAAAAAGTACAAAAAGAATAGTTAAACATGCTTGCTTCTATATTTATGTGAATATACTTTTTACTTATTTGTAGATTAGTTGAGCTACTCTACACCATGTCAGAACAGCACATATACTCAATAAATTAGGCCTTTTTTGTGGTTAATGTCCAGCAGTTGCAGTTTATACACTTGTAAATAGATTTTTTTAGGAGCAACTTGCCAGGTTACCTCAAGGCTTTTCTTAAATCTTCCAAGAGTCAGTGGCAAAGACAGCAACACGGGGCCACATAAAAGGGCATAGCAAGTCACTGAAGCCTCTGGGCCTCTATTTTGTAACAGTCAACATCATTTTTTTTTTTTTTTTTTTTTTGGTTCCCACAGGGTGAAGCTATAATGAGCATCTCAAAACTGCAGCTAAAAAGAATTCACCCTGCATATCTGACGATTTAAAGGGGATTCAAAAATAAAATAAAAATTATGGCATTAGTCATACAGATCTTAAAGTAAATATACTCTGGAATGCATGATTCATAACTTTTTTTTTTTGGTGAATACTTGACATTAAACTAACTTCTTAAGCTAGTTGTTTACAAGTGGAGGACTTGAGTTATAATTCCAGATTTAATTGGTGGCTTTATTTTTTACCTTAAAATCGAATCTTTGGTGCCAGTTAGGTGGACATGTATGTTGGATTGTGTCTTTCCTATTGGTGATAATTTACAAAGACTGATTATTTAAGACCAGAATCTGTTCTGAACTGGATTTGATTTAATTAGGGTTATTTATTATAATTTTTTTTTTTTAAGATTACTGTCATTGTGAAATACACAAAACAATTAGCATGATGTTTTAGGACACTTCAAAGGGCACATGCCTCTTCTAATAAGTCTGTGAACACAATTGCTCGAGGTAATAGTCTGAATACTCACTGTTCTTGATTCCCTAGTACAAAAAAGTCATGTCACTAACAATTTTTGTAGTGTCAGTTTGGTTTATTATCCCAGAATTCAATTGCACTGTTGTTTTCAAAGCAGTTTTTTAGTTATCTACACGCTCTTTTTAAAATAATTCTGTTAGGCTTTGTTTGCAATGTGTTCTGTTAAATGGTTAAAAATTCTACATCAGCCCCTCTAAAAACAGCCTTTTTTTCATGTTTGGTGTGGCTAGTGCACAATGTTGGCAGCAAGCATGCAATATTGTTTTGCTTGTAGGTGTTTTAAATGAGAAATGTTGGTGCTATCAAATCACCCTAACCAGGCTGATCCAAAGCTGCGAAGAATTTGAAAAACCATTCTTTAAGATAAGGATGCCGAGGTGTTTTAATAGCCCACTAACATGGCCGGAAATTATGCGTTTCCTGACAATCTGCTCATAGTGTATCAAAATAACAGATACAGAGCATCCCTGTAACCAACCCTTGTAAGGACAAAGTGATTTTGAAGGGAAAAATAGATCTGTATATCCCATTTTACTTTCTGCTTTTAAATTCTCAAAGGTTGAAACTGTGGAAATTGCAGTAAGAAAGTTCAGAGACAATTTCTCTCTTTTGATGGCACAACTGCGTGTAATTTTTGCTCAGGACACAGACAGTATATATCAAAACATGGGGTTGCCTGTGAAGAGATTCCCCTAAAGGAAACCCCACCTAAAAGGGACATGTGCCATTTAAAAACTCCAGATGCTATTCTCAATGTTACCTAGCAACAGCGAACTTCTTGCTGTAATATGAACTCCAGTCCAAATCACTGCATGGTGAATTATGTATTGCAGAGTCCACTACAATAACATAGTCATGGTACACATACTGTAAACTACAAGGACAGTACCAACTCTGACTTTATCTGTTGTATTATTTGTCAATCTTCAGTCCTTTCTTTATCTCATGTTATAATGCTGACAAGAGGTTCTACTTTGTTTTATCTTGTTTTTTCTTAATTTATTATTCCGTTGATGACTTGGACAGCTGGAGTGACTTTGAGCAAAGACATGACATAGCTAAAGGTTATTAAATTATATCCACTGGCTGCTACCAGAAATGTTTACTGTATAGAACATTAGAATTGCTTGTCATGGGCTTAGCAGCAGCTACTGGTGGAATAGGATGAAGCCAGGGGGAGCATCAGCTGGGTCTATCATAAGCTTAATTTAAAACTTAACATGGCAGATTGACTTGGGTCAAGGGCAGAACCCAAGAATATTTCCCGCAGCAAATTTGCCACTTAAGACCTAAACACACTTTGTTATGGGTGCAAATACTCAAATATAGGATATACATTTCTCATAACTCATCCCATTGTGATTATTCAAAGCTGAACATTCTGTAAATTATGCTGTTTGGAGGTTTAGAGTTGTTGATGGAAGTTCAGAAGCAGAATTGTAAGTTGTCTTGCTGGCAGTGTAACACAGCTGTGGAATTTGATTTTTATCATATTACTTTTAGAAAATTGTATAAAGCTTAGAATGCAAATGAGTTCACTAGCCATCCTGTTTAACAAGGCCGTTGCCACTTTACACCTTATGGCAGAAAACACTGTTTTAACCTTCTCATACAAGTGTTCAATGTCACTCTGCGTTTTAACTTCTGGAAGAAACAAGCTGATATCAGACAAAATATCATGTACTTGTTTTAACTGAGCAATGGAGAGGCTGTAAAATTGAACTTGGAACGCACACATTTCCCATGTCAATTAGTAGGTTCATATGCAGTAAAGTTGAGCTCCATTATGTCATGTACCAGAGGAATTGACATTTTAGCTACAGAAGGTTATTGCGCTTTAGGAGATATTCTGTTACCAGTTCTGATGTTACCACCAGCTTAAAGCCCAGGATTTAAACAGAGTAAAGAAGGAGAACAAAGGTCTAATTGGATGAAACTGAACATGTATCTGCTTGATTAATTTAACTTACTTCTGAATAATCTGGCTGTGTTTTTTCCAACTTTCACTAATTTTGGTTTTGCACAATTTTAGAGTAATGGCCCACTCACACTGGTGCTGTGCTGTTGAATGAACACTGGCCAGCATCCACAGAGGGTACAGTTCATCTGAAGTCATGTCATTTTTGATTCACACCTGTGTGGACCAAAGAAGTGAACTCAGGATCACTTGAAAACCAGATGACTTGGCTTACTTGCAACTTGAACCCTGATGCAGTTTGGTTTTATAGTGAAAGCAAACAGAGCATCCAGTCAGCCAAAGAGCAGAAGTGGCCTAGAGTTCCATAGTGCAATGTGCTGGATAGCTCTCTGCCTCTCCAGGTGCTCATACTAGACAGCCTCTTATGAAAAATATGTTGGGTTTATACAACAAAATAAAAACAGAAACCCCAAAACTGCATAAAACCATTGTTGATTCACTTTTTGCGATAAACAAGCTGTTTTTTGTTCTGGCCGATTGATGAACCAGATTTTCTAATTCTAGGTTTGTGGCCACTTCATGGAATATCCCTTCTAGCAAGAAGTTGTAGCTGTGTGATGTTCAGGTGGTTTGCTCTGCTTGAGTAAAATATATTGCAACAGCAAACCAAATGAATGTCCAAAATTTCCCATGATTCCCAGCCCAGTCGTACAGTCCACTAGATTGTTCTGGTTTGACCACACCCTGAGGTGTGTTTGTATTATTGTATAAACTGCCATTTGCTGCTGCCTCTTGGCCAAGTTGTTTTTGCAAATGAAAATTGGTTCTCACTAGACTTTCTTGTAATCAAATGTATGAATGAAAATCACTGCTAAAAAATAATGTCTTTTCAGCCATCCTTCCACAAGTGAAATATCTCCAGTTCTATTAAACTTATTGCATGATTGGTCCACACCCTTCATTTATAGATATTCATAAAATTCTTAATCATAATCTGATCATTAGTCAAAAGTTATATATCAATGGTAATCCACTGTCCCTTTTAATGTTTTCCTTTTGTACATTATAACCGGATGAAACCACTACTTCAAAATACTTTGCTGTGTTTTTATAGTTGTCTTCTAATGTTTGTCAGTTATATTTACCAGTTCTGTCAACAAAATTGGCATTACCTGGCCTTTTGCTGTTAATGATACCCTTAATGCTCTTATTAAGGTCTGGTAGTACAGTAAGATTTATGCTTAAGTCTCCTAGATAGCCCAAACATTTGCTCCTGTTCCAATGATGGCAGATGTCTCCTGTGAAATTCCAAAATTAATAATAATAATGATAATAATAATCATTTTAACACAAACTCGCAAGAAAAAATAAATGTCTAGTATCCTCTCTCTGTGCCTTAAGTCTTGATATTTAGTGATAGATTTCAATGTCAGACAACCTATAAAATTTTTTGCCCTTTGTATGAACTCATGTCACTCATACATATCAGGATGGTTGAGCTTTTACTTGTAACCCTCTGTCCTTTTGCTTACAAACTCGATCCAAAGTGTCCCCAGGCACAGAGTCCTGACAGATTAATCTGTGTGTCTGCTGAAGTTAACACTGTCCATCTCTGAAAGAACCTCTGGTCCCATGAGTAAGCCCACTGATGCACACAAAAATGTACACTCATCATCCCCTATCACACACAGACACTCTCACAAATGTTCTTAAGGCACCAGAAACCAGGGCTGGAAGCATCAGGAAGTGACCTTGTAAGTAAACCTCAATTCTCCTCTTTAAAGGATACATGTCCGAAACCCTCAGTCATCCTTGGTCTCGCCCACAGTACTTCTTCAGGCTTCTTTAAATGGAGTCAACTTTAACTTTAATCTATCCTTCTTAAATTCTTTACTCAGACATGTTGTGTAATGCTTCAGTGTCCTAAAGTGAAAGTTCACCTTGCAATCATAA
The DNA here is from genome assembly GCA_037177255.1 of Melanotaenia maccullochi. NCBI lineage: Eukaryota > Metazoa > Chordata > Actinopteri > Atheriniformes > Melanotaeniidae > Melanotaenia > Melanotaenia maccullochi. The sequence continues at coordinate 14,029,201 of JBAGKP010000027.1, forward strand.
TTATTGAAATTCTCTTTGCTCTATGTATCCCTTTAAATTTTTCTGGTGTAAGTTGCCAATATTATGGAGCGGTTAGCTTTCTGATTAAGAAACAAAAAAAAGAAAAAGAACTGGATGTTAATTGGCTTATATTGCCAAAATCTGAATTGAACAAAGTGTAATGAAATAAAAAGACGGGTCTGACTTTAAAGATTATATAACTGGCAAAATCAGTCACCTTGCCTGAGGGTTTTTGCTTTGAATCTCAACAGCTACATCTGCAACCTTTTAAAAAGGTGAAGTCAAGCAGCCCACATTTTCTATATAGATGAATTGGAGGAACCAGCATGAACCATTCCCGACCACTTGCTGGGTTTAGCTGATGTCACAGTTGACAACCTAAGTCACCTGCTTCATATTAGGTCTTTTAAAATGAATTAACTGCACCCTCCGGTCACAATTAACTGCTCACCAGTGAATGGGAGAAGCTCTATAAAGGAAGTTTTGGAAATTTCCAAGGAAGAAAGGCATCATCATTGCAGCCCATCAGTCTGGCAGGGTTTATAAAGCCACTATTTTGAAGTCACTCATTTTACAGTGAGAGATCATTCACAAATTGTAAACATTCAAGACAGTTGCCAGTCTTCCAAAGAGTCAACATCCCATTAAAATTCACATCAAGTCAAACAGTACAATGTTCAGAAAAACTGCATGAAATTAAATAGCTGTGCAGAATTATAGTGTAACACTATCTCCGTCTTCAACATTAACAATTAATTGAATTCAGGTCAAAAGTAAAAATGAAAAATGTGGGTAAGAGAAATAATTGAGGGCAGGTGGGTGGTGGGAGCCAAAGATAAGGCTTCCATTTCTTCAACCTGTTGCCTTCTGGCAGGTGATTTAGGTCCATCAAGGCCAGAACAAATGGACTCAGAAAATTTCTTTCCCAAGGCTGTCACCACACTGAACGCGAACTTGAACTAAAATCAAAGTGTACTGCCATTAGTACAAAAATAGTACCTCTCCATTATTTACCTACTATTGCTATAAAGTGATTTTGCTGTGGGTTTATGCAATATTTCCAAATATTAGCAGTAATGGTACAGGATTGTGGAACACATCGTCCTTAGCATTGGCCTACACAGCCTATCTCAATGGCCACTTCAAAAGAGTGCTTTGAGATGGGTGTCTTCTCATTTCACTCTTCTGCACTGAGCACTTCCTGTCTCACAAATTGTCTTTGCTCAGGATGGAGTCTCAGCTCAAGGTGAATTTGCACTTTAATCCGTTTTGTTTAATTGCCTGGCACTTCTTAAATGCTGCTAAGCATTACCTGCAGTCTTCAAATTAACCCTTGCTGTTACCTATCTTTTTAAGCTGAGCTTTAATTGCGTGACATTAATGAAATCATAAGGCAATGAGTTTTTAAATTGAACTAGACAAGGTGGGAGATGGTGCTGGAGGTTGAGGTGACTTTTAGCTGTCTGCCCTGTAGTATGTTGTCTAGATTTGTATATCTTTTTATTTTATTTATTTGTAATTTGCTTAGCTTTACAAGACTTTTGATTTAGCAATTAGCAACTGAAACAGAAGACTTGAAAGGGTCTTTATATTTAACATATTAAGCAGTACTAGCTTTAATTAATAAATAAAATCAGATCTGTAGAATTGGTGGGGTTGGTCTGTAGGTGCAATTATGCAAAGCTGTAAATTGGGCTCATGAACTGAAACCCATCTCATCAATCCTCCGTATTTTATTATCAAATCAATAAAATGACAGAAAAAGGGGGAAATGTAGTGGTTATTAGATTGATTACTTTTTTTTAAACACTCTTTTCCAATTTCTATCTTTGTTTCATCTTAGAGTACAGCAACAGAATACTCATCCTAAGTTTACCCAGCTGGTGCTTTGCCTCTTTGCTCTTGGTTGGTCAAATAAATCCTTTGCTTGGTAACACATTCTAGCACTGGAGCGGAATGTGCATAGACACCAATCGGTAGATATCATTGATCAAGGTACTGGACAGACAAGGAGTCTAAATAACTTACCTGTTGGTGGTGGGTTGCACATTTGCTGCTGTTTCCCTCTGTTGTCCTTGTACTTCTCCAATTCAGTGTTGGGCATGAGCGTACTGTTAGACAACTCTGGTTTAAACATCACAAGGTTTTCCCAATAGGCCTTTAATTGCATTCAAAACACTTAGTGTAATTCACATTTTCAATCATGTTATCAGATTAAATCGAAAGACAGTCAGTGGTTAGTGGAGTGGGATTGCTAGAGGTGCTGCAGTAGTTGAACACTCTTAAATAAAACTATTGATTTAACTCTTGTGCTCTCCTCAACTAAGAACACTGACTTTTGTGGCTAAAATGTCCCCAAGAAAAAACTCTAAAGCCATCATTTCACTATTTTTTTTTTCTTTGCTTCATCATGAAGCACTTTAACAACTTCATACCTGCTCAAAAACTACCAAACATTCAATGTTTTTTAGGATTTTAACCATTTAAATACCAGCATGATTCTTTTAATTATTGAATTATTTAAAAAAGAGGCAAAGCATTTAATTGTATGACACATTTCATGAACAAGACAATTCAAAGTGCTTTAGATACCTTGATGACCTGAGCGATCTTGTTGGTTCATAATGATCCAGAAGATCCTGCATGCATTTCGGCCCTAAACAATGCAGTGCTTTGTGAACTTATAGCAGGATTTTGAAGTCAGTTCTTAACATAAAGGAAGGCATTGTAAAAATCTGAGGACTGGAGTTACATGATCTACTTTCAAGGTCTTAATGAAGACTCAGACAGCAGGGTCTGGACTAATTGCAGCTGTCTGAATTTTTTTGAGAGCCCAGCAAGGTCAGCGTTGCAGTAGTCAGTTAGCTTTATTTCTGCAGCATGTACATGACAGAGAATTGAAATGACTGTTCTCTCAAACCTTGGTGAGATGAAATACAGGAATGTAAGCCAATAAACAAAAAGAAAACAAGTACTATCACTAAGTAAATAAAACACAATAATAAATAGACAAAGCAAATTACAACCAGTGCAATATATATTTATGGTTATAGTGCAAAGTTAGCTTATGGTCTGGTTAAAATGAATAAAGTGGCTGTGTGCTTGTTCCTCAGCGTGTCAACCTGAGTGTGTAAAGTTTGTTGATTTGGGTGTCAGTCCAGGCTGTGTGTGTGTATGTGTGTGTAAAAGGGTGGCAGAGCAGAGAGAGTTCAGCATCCTGACAGCCTGGTGGACTAAGCTGTCTGTCTGCTGGTCCTGACCCACAGACTCCAGAGTCTTCTTTTCTAATGGCAACAGGCTGAAGAAGCTGTGTGACTGGTGGGTGGGTCTCTCGATACAGACGGCTTTACAGTTGAGGCGAGAGGTGCAAATTTTTTGCGTAAGGCAGGGGAGAGAGACACTGATCTTCTCAGCTGTGTTGGAGGGTCTTCGTGCAGAACGTGGAGCAGGCGCCGTACCACACAGTGGTCAGAATGCTCTCAGTGGTGCCTCTGTAGAAGGTGCACGTGATGGGGGGCCGAGTCTCTAGCCTTTCTCGGTTTGTGGAGAAAGTAGAGCCACTGGTTGGATTTCTTGGCCAGTGATGTGGTGTTGATGTCCAGGAGGGCTCCTCTGTTATGTGCACACCCAGGATTTTGGTGCTGCTCTCTCTCAAATAACACCATCGATGGTCAGAGCTGTACGCTGGAGGTGCGTTCTCCTGAGGTTCACAACCATCTGCTTTGTCTTCTCCACGTTCAGAAAGATATTGTTGGGTTCACACCACAAGGCTAGGTGGTTGACCTTGCTTCTATAGTCTGGCTCATTGTCGTTGCTGAAGAGATCCACCACAGTCATGTCATCTGCAAACTTGATGGGGCGGTTTAAGAGGTGCAACAGTGTGCAGTGGGCTACCGGACGGCCATCGTTGAAACAGGAGGTACGAGGGCACAACAGCCTGGCTCAGCGAGATGTTGAAGATGTCCCCGTAGTCCATGTTGGTCTGTATCCCTCGCTTTGTGGGTCTCTGCTGTCATTGAAGCGATGAGTTATCCTCCTGGAGGATTCAGTCTACTAAAGATAAATGCATTAATCATTGATTTGTTCTTTAAATGATAACAGGCTGACTTCACAACCATCTTAATGTGACTACTGAAATTAGGTTCCTAGTCCACAACTACTCCCAGATTTCCATCTAGCCTCCAGATAGTTTGAACTGTGGTACAGAATTTGATTTGATTAAAGCATTTGATCAGGGTTTAAACTGGGCTATAGTTTTCTAGTGCGATCATTATGTAAATTTATGTCAACATGATAAAGGTAACATACATTGGTACCTGTAGGCATGGTGTGCCCCCTGTGTTTTGAATAGAACGTGTGTGTGTGTATGTATGTTTGTATGCATGTATGTATGTATGTATGTATGTATATATATATTCTCCTGTCAGAACAATGTCTTTGCACAAACATGCTGGCCCACTATGCCCTCTCGTCCTCATACAAAGTGTGCAGTTTTGATGTGATTTTTCCTCTCGGGTTGATTATAAGAGCTATCTCCAGATGCAGCGCAAATGACTTCTGTCAGACCGTCTTCTCTCTCGGGTGAGGGGTGAGCGGTGAACTCGGTGGATTGGAGTGTGGTGAGTGTGGCTGAAATGTTTTTCCTTTCTCTTTGACCCACCTTTTTCTTCCCAGTTGTTTACTGTTATCTGTTTTACTGGCCATTTATGGGGTTGCTTTGCTGGTGTTAGGCAGGATTTTTTTGTCTGCCAGGATGGCATTGGTAGAGATGCTCTCCTTATCTTTGAAACACAGGGTTTGGTTACAACCTGATCCTTCTATACCTGTGGAAACCATTCTCCTAGCCGTAGGGGAACAGGTTGGTAATGCTAACCTAGTTTATGCCTCCAGGATGAATTAAGGCATGGTGGTTTTTCTGAAGGAGGAGCGGCTTATCACTGAGCTAATAGTTAGTGGGATCTCACTCAGCTGCATTTACCTACAGGGTTCGCTGCTTGCGGTGCCGTCCAGCCAGGTTACGATCTCCTGGTTTCCCCCTTTTATTCCTAATGAGACACTGGAGCGGGAGCTGCAGCGTTTCGGAAAAATAGTGAGTGCTTTCCGCTTAGTTGGTCTGGGCTGTAAGGGTGAGAAGTTGAAACATGTTCAGTCTCTCAGGAGGCAGGTGTTTATGTTCCTAAACTCTCCATCACAATCTCTGGAGGTTTCCTTCAGAGTTAAGCACGGTGATGGGCACTACATAGTCTATGTCAGTACAGGGAGCATGAAGTGTTTTGAGTGTGGAGATGTGGGACATAAGCAAGCTTTCTACCCACATAAGTCAGCTGAAGCGTCAGCTGGGGACCATGGGGAGTATGTGGGGCAACTGTGGAGGTTCCTGCAGACCCCTGCTGTGTGTTAGGAGGTGAAGACAGCCCAGAAGAGGGGTGTAACAGACAGGTGAGTGGTGACAAAGATGATAAACAGACTGATTCTGAGTGCGAGTGTTCCAGCTGAGGGGAAACTCAGGAGTTGTGAGCAGGCCTCTGCTGAAGCAGCCTCTGTGCCTCAGGCTGTTGCTCTGTCTGATACTGGAGAAAACGTGGATTGTGATACAGACTCTGATTGTACGTCTGCTGCTGGTTCACAGTCTTCCAGTGGGGATGTTTATACTTTGGAGGAAATGAATGATTTCCTGAAGGAAACTTTTGGGAAGTCTGTACGAGTGTCTGAGTACTTTCCTGAGGGTGAGAAGTTTGTTAATAGCGTGAGGACTCTACTGAAGGTGGGTGGTGTGGACTTATTGGATGAAAAGAAATGGTTCAATCTGAGTAAACACATGACGAGCATTCGAAAACGGTTAAAAGCCAGTAAAGACCAAGGTACTAAATGACTGAAACTCCCAAAGTGTAAAATCATGGTGATTCACTGGGTGATCCTCCTTTTATTGTTTTCTACTTCTGTTATCTTTCTTTCTCTCCCCATTATGCAGAAGGTGAGGGTGGGCTCCTTGAACATAAATAGAGGGAGGGATCATCAAAGGATGGGGGTTGTTTCAGAAACAATCACTCAGAAGGGCTTAGATGTAGTTTTCCTGCAGGAAACCTGTAATGATGTGGAGAATGAGGTAGACTAGGGTTTGTGGTAGAAGGGTCAGTATGTTTTGTCTCATGGAACAAACTTCTCTGCTGGAGTTGCTGTCCTTTTCTCTACAGCTCTTAATGTTAACTTCACTTCTACCACAGACCCTTTTTGGCTCTGGGACGTCGCCTAAAGCATGCTGGCGGTCCCTGTACAAACACCCATTCATAAAAGGTCTGGTGACCTTCAGTGGAGGGCCATAGTCACTAACAGGTACCTGGCACACCTTAATCCGAACACGGGGCCTGGGTGTCCTTTTTGTTTCCAGTTAGAAACAGTTCACCACCTCTTTGTTCAGTCTTCACGGCTGATGGGTTTGTTTGAGCTTTTGAGGGGTGTAGTTCAGGGGTTTGGAGAATAGTTTTCTTTCAGTTATTTTGTTTTTGGGCCTCTGTACTCGGCGTGTAAAAAATCTGTTGACTCACTGTTAAATTTAATTTTCAGTGAGGCTAAGTTGGCCATTTGGAAGACCAGAAGGAGGTCAAGGGTAAAGAATCAGAGGAGGTTCCCCTGGTCTTTACCAGGTTACTGGCAGCTCGGCTCAGAGTGGAATTTGATTTCTTTAACCTCTTAAGCCCGACGGACCCACCGGTAGGTCCAACAGGTGTAAACACAAGTTCATGTGTGTAAAAAAAAAGTTACTTTAGAGATGTTAGGATATTTTATTTATAATGTGTCTTAAAGAAGAATACATAATGCTACATCAACTCATCAAGTGCATTTGGTCAACAAAGAATTTGTTTAATAACAACTTTAAAATACGTATGCCACAAACAACAGCGCCACCATAACGAGTAACAGACGAAACAAAATTCAACACAACGCGCGATCCGTTCACTTCACCCCAACATATTGAGTATCAAATGAAACTAGTAAAGCTGCACTTCCATATGATAACAATCTTAAAAAGATATTTGCCAAGCACCTCTCGTCAGTCTCAAAACAAACACAAAGCTAACCGTCGCATATCACAGCAGCCTTGTCAGATAGCATGTTTATCACCAAATACAGCACCAAATCCCAAAGCTATTCTTACAAACAGCGACATATTTTATTTCCTTGGAATGTTGAATTGTACATCTTTCACAAGCTTTCCAATGATATTTTACACTTGAACAACACTTTATCAGTCAGGTATAAATACTTGCACATAAACAAAGGAGCATCATTGCCATTTTGCTGCAGTTACACACGTGGGTGCACTGGAAGGAACAGCGTTCATTTCTTTGCTTCATTATAACTTTTTATCCATTTAGAATGAAGGATAAAAGTGATAAACATGTCCAAAAAATTACGAAGAGCCAAATACACTGTGTTGGAAGTTCTGGAGGAAATACAGACACAGCACACTTCGGCATAGTTTTGGTATCCAAGTGGCCAAACGGAGAGTCTGCCTGGTCCTATCCACACTAAAACCTGCTTAAAAGTTTTGAGCTTTGTTCTATTCTCATGAAACTTTGTACGGTTATAGTCGAGGAGTTGCTGAATGCATGCAGTGGTATCTTTATGCACAGATTGATTTCTATCATGTTTTCATCTGTGTAAAAAAAGAAATGAAAAATTTGCCGAGGATATGTTATTTTTTTTTTTTTTTACCCATGGTTTATCACAATTTGCACAGGCATATTAACATTCACAATGTTTCTGACATTAGATTTATATAGGGTCTTACCTATCCACTGAGACCACGCCTATGTATATTGACCTGAAAAATAGAGAGTAATTGTTGATGTAATTTGGGTAGGTCTGTTCAGGCAAACTACACCTCCAAAAACCCTAGGGCTTAAAAGGTTAAACTCACAAACAGGTTGGAGCAATTTGTGGAATTTGAGTTCCGAAAAATTGTTAGGTTTTCAAATTTAGATTTTTTTTTTTCCTCTTTGTTATGTTTGTACATGTGATTCATTTCCTATTTGTTTGTGTAGCCTGAAATAAAGGGCTAAAGGGGGGGCTATAGCCACAGCTCTTCTGAAATAATCACCAAATTTATATATATATATATATATATATATATATATATATATATATAATTATATAAAAAGATAAATGCCTGAGGAGGGCATAAGGATTAAAAGCAAAATTTCCCTCTAGCTTTGATCAGAAAGCCACAGCAACATCTTTCAAAGCCTATTATAATTTTTTTTTTTATTATTTAATGATGTTCACATATTTTCCTTAGTGACAAATTACACATGAAGTTCCATGCAGATCTGACTGCAGGGTTCTATCCAGCTACGAGATGTCAAACAGCGCCTGGAAAGTATTTCGTCTGCAGTGCCCATCATCAAAGTGGTTGCTGGGCAGTTTTGATTAAAGCTCTTTACCACCAATGGTACTACAGTGGGGTTTAAACCTGCTCTAACTTTTGCATATTTTGGATAAAAAACTTACCCTAGCTGCAAAGACAATTGTGAACAGCAGAACTGATCCTCCAATTGTTTTTGTTTGTATTGCCAGTGCCTTAAAACGAGCAGTTCATTCTATTACGACAGATTAAATAGACCATAATGAGATTCCTTTATCTTGATATTGATTACAGTAGTTGGGTTGTGATGAATGGCTGCAGTAAAATGGGACTTGCTTACAATGAATTGATAAGCAAGGATTCAAATGCAGGTGCAATTTTTAGGCAGGTGAGTTTTATTTTCAAGTTAAATAGTTTGAGCTGTATTAAATTAGACTTAAATTTGATATTTACCTCTGTGCCGAGTTGAGAACTCTAGTATTATAACAGAATCTTTCCAGCAGAGAAAAGTGGTGAGTCTATAAATAGGCTTTCTCTCATTTTAAGAGATCTTTTTGTAATTGGAAATGATGCTTTATTATCAAAACTTCAGTCTTTCACAATTTAGTATTGTCTGTTAAAATATGACAAGGCAAAAAGGAAGGTTGGAGCTGTGGTCTTGTGATACGCCAGATGTAAGAAAAGCAGGTCCAATACGGCAGTTCCTGGCTATTAGATTCAACAATCGCAGCCAGTAATTGTCCTTGTTTCCGGACATTAACCCCAAACTATGAGATATTAACACCCGAAGAACATGCTTATTCATGTTCTAAATTTAAGACCTGGGAAACCATCTTGATTACCTCCACTAAAACTTGGAGACTTTATAAAAAACTCAGCTATAACACTCAACAGACACTGTAAACCAAATAACTTTACACCATGTTCACTGACTAGGACCCTACAACAAATCATTCACCCAGATGAATTATTGGCAAACTGGAGCAATATAGACCTAAGGAAATGATTAAAAGCAAAAAAAAAAAAAAAAAAAAAAAAAAAACTGCAAACCACACTTTCTAGACCAAACCACCCGTTCCTTTGGGTTCTTCTGAAACAACCCCCCGGAAAAATTTTGGTGGCGGGAAACCCA
>JBAGKP010000027.1:14071791-14099142 GCA_037177255.1 Melanotaenia maccullochi
AGCTCAGCTGATCTTTTTTATTTTGTCTTTTACCTCAAGTTGAGTTTTAAACTCACATGCCAGCCAAACTAATGCAGACTGGCTTGTTTCTCAGCTGAAGTGATAACTATCTTTAGCATGCCTGGCACAGGTAACTCCCTGAGGCTGAGAGAGAGCATTATTGATTGAAAAGTTTTCTTGATTAATTCGAGCAGAGCTTTAACAGGAGCATTGTGGTTTATCAGTTGTTGCTCTTGTCAAACTCCACATAAACACATAACAAATGCACACATACATGCAATAAGCTGTGTCCAAAATGCTAAGCTCCATGACAACAACAGTCACGCAGTGTTTGGATTTGGATTCAGCCGAGCTTACACAACTGCAGAGCTGGCTCACATAGAGAAGCTGTTGTCCGAGTAATTTGCTCTGTTGTTGAAATAGAGTCTTTGCAATTCCTTTGGGTTAACTATTTGTCTGTCTGTATTTAGGTTAATTTTTTTTTCTCAACACTTTTTTTTTCCTGACACAAATTCTATATTTAGCAATATGTCTATTAGTACACAAAGAGCATTGCAGCTTCAACAAAACGCTTAATCTAAACCTTAGTATAAATAATGCTACAGCAAAACGTAGACATGTCTATAACTTCCCCCTGTGAATTATTTATGGTTGCACTTCTCTAGACTCTGACTGGGGTGAATATTTCATGCAACTTATTTGCCCCAAGTAATAGGTTTGACTTAAGGCTGACACTGCTGTCTTCAAAGGGGGCCTTTGCCAATTGGACTGCTAACCTTTCTGTCCAAAGCGTGAAACTCAAGTCCACAGAAAGAATGTGAGATCTCTTTCCTGTTTGCTATGTGTGAAATACAACGTGCAGCATTGCTGCTGCAAATGACCCATCCATCCTACATTGGAAAAATCCTGTTTGAGTCATATAAACCTTTTTATTTTTGTTTAAAGAAAAAAAAAATGCATTGCTCCTCTTACATTAGCTGACACCTCAAAGCAGCAAATATTGTGTGCTTAATGTTTTTATACTGTGATTAGGCCTGGAAATTTGTTACAGGATAATGAGACTCTACAAGTCACACTAGAAGGATGAGATCTGAGCTTGACTCCAATAGAAATCTCATCATTGTGTTTGAATGTCCATTCACTGAATTACTCTGGTTCTGGCACCGGCTCCATTTTTGACTAAGAATTTTAGTGCTGTCTTGCAAACCAGTATGCGTTTACACCAGTTAAAGGGGCAAGAAGCAAAATCATATTAGCGAAGTTTTGCAATTCACATGAACATACATGAATGCATGGCCAGACCGGCTGGTAAACATGGGGCTGAAGATCAACACAAAGCAATGGTGTGTCACATCATGCTATACTCTAGATGACATTACACCTCTACTCCTTCACATAGACATTTTTAAACTCCTTCAAGCTAAAATCGATGCATTCACACTTATTGCCCCTTGTACTTTACTACACTGGTGTATACATAAACATTTTTTTAAAATTGGTCCTTGAAGTTGACGGTTATTACGCTCCATTATAACCTATGATTACCCAAAGTTAAATAATAGGTTCTATCCAGATGACTGAGTGAATTTTGTAAGATGTTAGGATGTCAACACTAGCTTACATTAACCACCATACCGAACAAACTTCATAGAACTTTATTGTCATTGCAACAAAAGTGCAATTAAATTACAAAATTCCCCCATTTCTCATTCGATTACAGAACAACACAACACCATCCAGGTTTCATTCACAGCATTCTTGAAAATAAATCCCATGTCGATTAGCCTGATGCTTTAGTTGCTTGTTTCCACCCTTACTGGAAACAACCGTTTTACACACATTGAAGTTAATGCTATTATCATCCTTCATAAAATGAATGCTTTGGACCGCTTCTTCCTCTCGGTCATGATGACTGATTTACACAGCAGGATGCACAGAAGTGATGCAGGAAGTTTTCCCTTCAGGTGCTGATATCGATGAAGAAATAAATAAGCACAGCCACTTATGGTTCTAGTGATTTGGAAAATTTGGACCCGGTTCCTAAGTGGAGCTGGGTTTCAATTCCCATTCCTAATTGTGAAATTGTTGTAGCTTCCAAGATATTTTAAACAAGAAGAAACACAAAACACTAATGCTACCTGGCGGTAGTTCAGGCTTTAGAGCACAATGCATGATCGACTTTACTTGAGCCATGGCATGTATAATAAATGACTACTTTTTATCTGCCATATATGAAATAAATCAAAAGTTAAATTTAAAATTTCAAACAGTTCTAAAATACTGTAGCTGAGCCATTATTTTGTAAACAAGCATGTCATTTAAATAGTTTCTATTGTCTTGCTGTTGTGTGGACACTGAAGACATCAGATAAGGAGATTTTTGTAACCTCAGTGTTTATTAAAACGAAGTTCTTAGTGGCAGTTTCTCAACACAAGTATGTGACATTACAGCTGGAAAAAGAGGTAGATTATGTAAATAGGTTCTGTCTGTTTTTAGTGTGGAAGAAATGGAGTGTGATGTTGCCCTCTGCCCTCAATGTCATTGCAGATAAAACTGCTTTAAGGCTTGTCACAACTGTTATATATGATCGAATTAGATGAGAAAATGGAGAGATTTCTTTAAGCTATGTAGACAATTTTTTTGTATGTTTTGGTTTAAAAAAAATAAAAAATAAACCTACTTTTTCTCTACTGCAAAACCTTTAAATTAACTTTTCAAATCATTTTATTTTTTTTTCTGTCAAAGTACGAAGCATTACAGAGAAAATAAACAAGTTAAATAAGAATTCATTAAATGCAAATCGAGTTCAATCAAATACAGTTCATAATTAGTTGAGTAACATTTATAAATCACGTTTTTAAACAGATATAGACTTAAAGTGCTTTTCATTTAGGGCAATAGAAATTATCAAAGGTGGAGCAAGTCTAAATCTAGTCCATTTCTGCTTGACTTAAATATAATCCAGTTATGTTACAGTTCATTCCAGTAAAGCTCATTCATTCATTACTATACCCATTATTCCAGTTCAGGGTCACGAGGAAGCTGGAGCCTATCCCAGCAATTAGCAAGCGTGAGGCAGGGTGCACCCTGGACAGGTTGCCAGTCCATCACAATCCAATAAAACTCATTAATTATAATTCAATTCAGCTCGATTCACCAGCATTTAATTATTATCCTCTGCAGTCCAGCTCATTACCTCGGCCAAGAAGAAGATTTTGTTTTCAGCAGCATCTGTCTGTTGTCTGTCTGTGTTTTAGTAATATAACTCAAAAAGTTATAGACTGATTTAGATTAAATCCTCAGGAAAGCTTATGGAATAAGGAACAAGTGATCCAGATTTTTTTAATGATTTTTCACTATAGGGAGATAGGGATACTATTGCTATTAGAGCTTCAAGAAAAAAAAAATGTCTTCAATCATTGGGGAAAAAAATCAAAATATACAATGACTAGTTGGAGGTAGGCACTGTAAAAGCATTCTCATGAGTGCTTCTAGTTGTAAACATGTTCCATTATGGACATTTCATAAAAAGTCATTTAGCAAATTGACATTACAAGGTTGCAAGGTTGAGGTCACCTTTTTAAAATAATGGCCCTTTTCAGGTTTTCCACAAAACACAAAAAACTGAACAAAATATTGAATATATTATATTTATTAGCTATTTCATTCAAAAAGGTTGTGACAATAGATGTCTATTGACATATTAGAACAATGTCTCTCAATTATGTAACAAGAGAGGAAAAAGTGACTTAGGCAAATTTTTTAACAGGCCTTTGTGACTTAAGCCATTTTGAACCTTCAACACGGTTAACAATAAAGCATAACTAACAAACAAACTAAATATCATTCTAAAGTGCAGTGTTTATCTCATCATTTCTCCCTTCATTTCTTCTTTACAAGTTTCTTCACTGATGCCTATTAATGTGGCAAATTGGTGTCAAAGAAGTGATGACACTCAGTTGGCACAACATGTTTCATTGACTGGAGGCCCTGGGATTTTCTTTCCTGGATTGGCAGAGCACATGGAAACATTTTTATCCATGCTATTGGCTCATTTGGCACCTGTATCCTCTGTGGCATTGCTTCCCATGTGAAGTCCTCTGGGAAGGACAGTTTAAAATGAATCTTGCTATCACTGCGAAACTTAAGAGCTCGCAAGTCATGGACAGTTGGATCCCCAGCTTTTTTGCCTGGTCTGATGCTAGTGGAGTAAGATCCATTCATTTTCAGGAACTGATCATGCTTGAGCACCTTCACATGGTAAGGTGATGGCCTGATTCTTGGAGTCTGGAATCTGATGACGTAGTCTCTCGGGGTGAAGATATTTGTAACCATTTTACATTGTACAGTACTATGCATGCTGTCACACTCCATTTGTGTGTGCCCTGCAACTAGGTATTTCTGTGTTATTAGAACTCCATATTTCCTTGCAAGCTCTGAGAACGCATTTGCCACACATGCATTACAGTTCTGATAACCGCAACCATCGCTCCACACTATGATCTCCTTGACTTTGATCCCATGCCTGAATGAAACACAAACATCAGGCTGATCTTTTCGCGGAATGAATACGGAATAGTTTCCTTCTTGGAACACTTCTGAGAAATAATGTATTTCAACAGCCCTTACTCCAGCAGTTGCAGCTGCCTATTGATATTCCCAATGTAGTTGGGAGATGGTTGTGCCTGGGTGCAGGAATTTCTTGTTTTTGTAGGCTTCTGTGGTTCTGCAGTAGTGTGAATCAACAGTGGGCAGGTTCCTCAACCAGTCCTTCAGAAAATCCTTGGCATCTGTTTCAAGCTGTGCATGTTTGCCACTCTTGGGTCAGGTCCAGATTTAGGTGGTGGTGCTGCTGCTTGTTTGTCACGGTTGATGGTGTCTTTGTTCAGCCAGTGTGTAATGGTTCTATCAGGGAGACCAAGAGTAGAGGAGAAAAGTACTTTGCACACTTTGAGACTCAGTCCATCTTGAAGCTTCAGCTGGTAGGACAATGATGAATTGCGTCTGGATCCCTCAGCAACTTTCTTTTGCTTTATGTTAACTTTTTTGACCAAAGTGGTGACATAAAACCGGCGTTCCTCCCAGTTGTTCATTGCTCAAATCTTCTGAAATATCCACTGCCGCTGCTCTTCTGTAATAACTTGGCAGTCTCGAGTTGAGATTCGCTGACAGAAATTTTTGTTGCAGGGAGGACCCATTCCCTTGGCTCTTATTTTTTTGCCATCTTTACTCTTGCATGACATCCCCCTCAGGCGTTTCTCCTTGGATTCATTTTGCTTCCATGTTGCTGGACTAGGGTGTTTATTTCTTTTCCTTTTGACTCTATTGTTAAAATCAGTATCCTCATCCTGCTGTTCTGCAGTTGTTCCCACCAAAGTTAAACTGTTTTCATTGTCAGAGGCAGAGGATTCATCACAGAATGGGGCACAGTTTGGATCGGTGATGACAACATCATCAGATATGTCGTCATCATGGTGTAGATGTCTGCTTGGCATCTTAAGTTAAAATAACATGAGTGTTTAAGGTGTTGTGTAATCCATCTGAAACAGCATCTTGGCCTGGTACATGCTGCTTTATCTCTTCAGTGAGAGTCTCACTCTCATTGTCACTGGTTGAAGCCTGATCGGTGTCAAAACTGTCAAGTACATCTCCTACCAAAAAAGAAAAACATGTCAACCCTTTAAATTGTATGACCACAAATGTGTAATAATTCTGAAAAACAATTGCTTAATTTTATTATGGTTGAGACTTTCATAAAATAACAGGAGAGGATCCTTTTTGTGTTATAGCTACACATATTTTCGGGACGTTAGAGGGCAATACAATATTTAAAATTTTCTTAGATCATGTGATGTGAACAAAAAAAAAATACAAAAATGTGAATAAAATATTTAAAGACATAAAAGCTCACCATTTGTAACACCTACATATTCTGGCACCTTCCAGCTCTTTGGTAAATATTTTTGCTAGCAAAAATCCTGACTAAAAGACTGAATAAGAAGACTAGATAATTACACAAGCACTTTCCATGTTGATATAAAAGTAACAACTCATAACTTACCAGTGGGGGATGAGCCCTGAATCATGGCAATAAATTCAGTGGCTGGATAGAACGTCCTTCGTGAAGCAGCAGCCATTTTGAAAAGAGTGTAAAATTGCCTAAGTCACACTCTCATTTGACTTATGGCAAATAAAACAGCCCAAGTCACACTCTTGACTTAGGCCATTGTATTACAGTGGTAAAACATATGATCTATTCATGTGAGAATGTAGGCGACATTATCAAAGGTGGCCAGCATCACAAAAATATGATTTAGGCCAAAAAATGAAAATTGTAAAAAAATGACTTTGGCCATTATTTTAGGAAGGTGACGACATATAAAACTGCATGGAAACATGCTGAATCTAAAATGGGAAAATATTGCCCCATAATCTGCCTGTCAATCTTCCACTTAAGTCTTTCCTCACAGACCATGAGATATAGTACTTGCTGGGCCAGAACTCTGACCCAGAGAGGACACACCACCTTTTTTGGACAAGGACCATGGTCTCAAATTTTGAGGTGCTAGTCCTCATCCTAGCCTCTTTACACTCAGCTGCAAACCACAACAAACAGTGACAGCTGAGGATCACAGCCCAGTGAATTAAACCAGACCACATCATCTACAAAAAGCAGAGACCCAATGCTTAGTCCACCAAACTAGATCACCTCCATCTCCCAGCTGTGTGTAGAAATTCGGTTCATGAATGTAATGAACAGAATTGCTATGGAGTCCAGCTCTAACTGGTAATGGACCCAACTTACTGCCAGCAATGGTGATCATGCACCAACATCAGTTTTACTGGGCCAAAACAGTCCATATCGGATAGTCGTGTAGCCCACTACATGGGCAATCCCCACATGACTGTCCATGGAACACGGTCAAATGCCATCTCAAAGTCCACAAGGCACATGCTGACTTGGCACATGGCAAACTTCTATAGATATAAATAGAGCTGGGCTACTCTTCCACAACCAGGACAAAAACTACACTCTTCCTACTGAATCAGAGTTTCGACCATCAGATTGGCCTTCCTCTCAAGGACCCCTAAAGAGACCTTTTCAATGGATGCTGACAAGTGTGATCCCTATGCTGTACCCCTTGTTTACCCTTTTCTTGAAAATGGGTACCATCACCTCGGTCTGCCAGTCCAGGGCCCCTGTCACCAACTTCCATACAATGCTACAATAGCAACAGTCCCACAGCATCTAGAGCCATTCCAATGCTGCTGTACTTAAAAAGTCTTTGTACCTTCACATAAAAAAGCTAACATTTAGGCCACTTAATGGCACTTGACTATATTAAAATCACAGACTATGCTTTGACAGTGAAGAGTAATCTCAGAAGTATACAGGATATAAGTGTGAAACTGAATGTAACTGATAAAACACTGTGTCTCAGCCAATAAATGTTTTAACATTTCAAAAAGCCAGTGTATACTGTGCAGCTATAAATGCTTAATGAGCTCAAGCTGTACATGGTTTCATTCCCAGAAAATAAAGCTGGGAGCTTGTTGTACGAATCAGCACACAGTCCAGTGCAGTGTTGTGGACACAATGTTAGATTTAAATTTTGTGTTCAACCAAATGCTAATGTGTATTTTTAAGAACACCATTTCTTCATTGAGTAAACCCTGAATTCTTAACCGAACAACCTGTAATTGTATATTAAGTCACATAATTTTGATATTTTTCATTAAGTGTATTGCTGCGTATTTGTTTGACGTGCATATATTGTTTTTTGGGAAGGAACTGTGAATTCTGAGCAGAAGGATGTACATTAATCTAACTGTGGGCACCACCAACATGATTCATCCATGGGTGCAACTCCAGGAGCTCCTTGTTCCCCTGCAAATGACAAGTGCCTCTAGTAACCAAAGACAAATGAAGATATTAAACGGTGTCACGTGGGCACTGTCAACTTGTAAACACATGTGGAGTGAAAGCCTGCAGATGTTGTGGTTATCAGTAGATTATAATATAGGAATGCAGACAAATACCAGAGTTGGATATTGAGCCATCACAATTTTGTTCACCATATTTAATGCGCTTAACCGCAATGGCCTCGTTTTTTTTATTTTATTTTATTTTTTTTCCTTCAGTATTTTTCAGTCTTTACCACTGAACTTTAGTTATGGAGTTACTACAACATTTTGAAAATATCAAGAAGTAGCACATCATGTGCTTTTGGGAAGAAAAAAAATAAAAAGACTATTTTGCTTTTCATTTTATCCATGTTTATTTTATAAAAAGCCTTTAGTTGGGTTATCTTCCATCTATTCATTTACTTGGTACTGCTCTTAATAAAATTCTACCAGGGTGAAATAACGGAGGAAAACTGCCTGAGATGAACTGTAGAATAAGCGCAATCACTGCAAAAATCACATGGACATAAAATGTGACGTTTTAGGGACAAAGAAGCAATTGCTTATCATTCTTATTCAGAACCCAGAGGACCAAATGAGTGGAGGTTGTAGAGATTGTATTTTTATTGTATTGGTCATTTTCACATGGCATGGAAGCATGCCATTTTAGTGTATGTTCTGTAAAGTCAGCTGTAATGGGATTTTAGAATACAGCATGATGGGATTGAGAAAATGTAGCTGAAAAACTAATGTTTTGACAACTTGGACTCTTGGAAACATTCTGGGCCACACCTTCCAGGAGAAAAAGAGAAATATAAAGAAACAGGTAACTATATATATATATATATATATATATATATATATAATATAATATAAAAAATTTAGTGCTGGGCACATTAATCGCACTTTAACGCAACGCTTAACACAATGCTTAATTAACACAACGATTAACGCTGTTAATTTTCTTAATCACGCATTGTTTTTTTTGTTTTTGTTTTTGTTTTTTTTTGCTGGCCGCTGGCTTTGATCACAATCATGGCGTTTGATACCCTATTAAAGAAACCCATAGAGCAAACTTTTATTAACGCAGAATATCTGGCAGTGTGCGATGTGAAGGAGCTGCTGAGAGAAGCAACGGATTTGATTGGGGGAGCTGTAAACAAAACTTCTACTTGGTGCTCCACTGCAGTTGGGTCAAACTCCAAACGTCCCAGTCCCTGTGTGTGTTCTGCTTGTTGTTTTTCTAAACTTGCAGTCACTCTGTGGTCAATATTTTGGTCTAAAAGTGACGAAATAAGTCCAACAACTTCAACAGATTCTCTGCTTTCCTCCATAAATGCTCTGGGTTAGCCCCGCCCACTGAGTTTGATAGGCTAGGTTGACAGATAAAATAAATTTGTGATGCACTGCAACACAGAAACATGAAATAATTAAATAGTGAAATAATTAAATAGTGAAAAAATAATTAAAAAGTTAAATAATTATATATGTTTTAACATATATTCATTTGTATGGTAATGAATTAATTATAGATTTAATAACATTTTGTCATTTTAATTAATTACACATTTAAATAATTATTTGTGTATTTAATTAGTTAATTGTCACTTTTAATTAATTAATGATCCATTCAATTAAACATTAATGTATTTATTATTTAAATTATTTAATGACACACTTAAGTAATTATCGAATGCTATATGTAATTAATTCATAGTCTAAATGTGAGAAATAACCCAGGAAAATTTTGTTGTGATACTAGTTAGTTATAAATTTTACCCTGTTCACCAATATCTTACTTTAAATGGTTTGCATGGAGAAAGCTCTATTTTTGCCCTGGGACGAAGTTGTGATTGTAGTTCAGGGTTTTTCTGAGTTAGACAGGCAGAGCCTGTTATCAGCTCATGCTGACTGAAGCATGTTTGCAAGCACATGAGTTCTTCCACACAGACATGCTTAGCAGTGTTTTTTCAGAGCAGGACCGGTCCAGCCCACTTGGCTTTTATTAACACCCTAATTAATTTTCCATGAAGTCCATTCTCTGTGTGTTTAATTAACTGACCATCCCCTGCTGGCCAGCTCAAGCTAGACCTGAGGGAAATGAAGAAGAGCCAACCAAAATAAAAGCACCTGAGTTAAATTAGATTTCTACACTAGTCCTGTCTGGGTGTGTGTATTAGAAAGTAATGGAGTTTCTATTACAAGTGGCATCAAAGCATGTTGACTTGATTTCCACTGGTGAGTAAAAAGTCAAATTTAGACTTCACTCTTGAAGATGATCTGGAATAATGTGTGTCATATTACTGTATATCTCCTTTGCCTGTTCATTCATGCACACATTTGCTGTCACATACACAAACATAATGGACTTAAGTCATACGACCAGAGACCTATTAAATTAACCCACATGATCTATCATCACCCTCCTGCCATTGCAAGAATGCTGGTACAATTTACCTTCCAGCAGCCATTAGAGCCACAAACGGAAACCTTGTATCTTTTTTCCCAGGATGAAAAAGACCTTCTAGATGCAGCAGTGTGTGGTAATGAAAAAGACAACCCCCCCTCACCACCAACTTCTTTCTTGCTCCTTTTGTGAGCTGTGGCAGAGTTTTTAATCAGATATGGCCGATGGGAAATACAGATCCCCTTCACGCCAATCCTCCCTGTTCATCATGATGGCATGTGTTTCCATGACAACACTGAAAGGGATGTCAGTAAGCGGCAGACGTCGCTGTGATTATGACTGATCCTGAGTAGGTCTATGGGAAGGTCAGAGCTGAAACCTCTGGCTGCAGTTGGGCTAACCCTTCTTTAAGAAAGTATCAGAAAAGAACAGGGAAAGAAATTCAGAGCAATTAAGTGGTATTGATTATAGGATTGTGTCTACTTTGTAATATTTCAATGCTTCAGCAATGAGTGTATTTAATATTGTACTTGAATCAAAATCATTATGTAGTATATATTTATTAAGCTAATTACAAATAGTACAGATTTAATTAATAAGGAAGTTATAAATGAGTGGTTAAGTGGACAAATTTAAAGAGCTTATATCTGTGGGATGTTAGATTTTCCAGGAAGTATATTTTTAGCCAAGTTGGATATTAAACAAAACACTTTTCTTTACTCCCAACAGGTATTGCATCAGACAAGGAAAAAATAAACAAAAAAGGCCATTTTCAAGACACAGTGGTTCACTTTCTATTGTTGAAACACTGTTGCGATGTATCCAAAAGTGGCTGGAAAATGGGACAAAGCCGTTGCATCTGAAGGTTTTACAACAATGAAAGCGGGTTCATTTCTTTTAGATTTCTTTTTGCTTTTTTTTTTATTTATTTATTTATTTTTTTTATTTTCAATGGCTGGTTTCTAGTCAACTTACTGTCTTAATTTGCAAAAGACCCAGGGATGGGAAGCAAAGTCGGCTGGCTTCTCCAGTTGGCTGGCTGCTGCAGTGGCCCTGTTACCCGATGAATGAATCCTCAGGTAGTCTAGAAACACAAACGATGGACATGGAACACCCCTTCCAGTTCCACTTATTTACCAAATCCTAATTACTGTTGTTACTTTTTTTTTACACTTATTGATAGTCTAGTGTTAAACAGATTTTATTTTTTATTTTTTTACTTTATTGAAACATACAGCAAGAAAGTTACTGGTTGGTATCTCTGCTGGGGGGAGGTTTGAACCTTGAGGGCAGTGCCCTTTCTGTGTGGAGTTTGCATGTTCTCCCTGTGTATGCGTGGGTTCTCTCCAGGTACTCTGGTTTCCTCCCACCATCCAAAGACATGCAAGTTTGGTTAATCTATGACTCTAAATTCTCCTTAGGAGTGTGTGCAAGTGTGAATGGTTGTTTGTCCCTATGTGTTGACCCCTTTGATGGACTGGTGACCTGTCAAGGGTGTACCCTGTCTCTCACCTGTTAATGCTGGGATAGGCTCGAAAATTTTAGAGGGCAAGCTCAGCTAGTTGTGGGAGCAGGTCAATGACAGTATCCACTACCAGGAGTAGTGCTTATTTCCCTTTATGAGGTCACAAAGGGGAAGATCTCAGACTCACCTGTTTGAGCGCACATTCACTAAAAAGGAGAGCAAGCAAGTGAGAGAGGTGACAGAATAGTCTCATTTTTGGGCCTCATACACAGGCTATGAGGACACATATGACTTTTAGAAAACCTTTAGAAAGTGAATTTTGCATAATACGGGACCTTTAAGAGTTCTTAAATAATAACCAAATCAAAAAGACATAATACAAACATATCACAACAACAACCACATACAAATTCACAGAAAAAAAAAAGAAAAATTATCTGTGTATAAACCCACTGGACAACTCAGTGACTGTGTCAGAATGCACAGCATGAGGAATAAGGAGTGATTAGTGATGAGGAGTGGTGAGTGAGATTATGGAAATGCCAATATGCCTCTACGGAGGCTAGAGGGAGACCAGGGCAGTGATGAGACCCAGGCCATCAGCAGACACCCCGAAGCACGAACCCATGCTACCCCACCCCAAAGATGACCCCATTTTTTGTTTTGACCAAAATACATTTTTCTATATACAAGTGTTAGGAAGGAATCATGATGGAAATCACTGGCCACAGAATGAATGTTTAAAAAAAACAAAGTCAATGGTGTATCAGTTTCCAGTTAAAATACTTCTACCTGGAAAACATCCTGCCATTCCTTGTGTTTCTGTATAGGTGTGTTAATACATCTCCATTATGGGTCTTGTTTCTCTAGAGAGTGAACTGTTTCCCTCCCAATGTCAAGAGTTCAAATAATAAAGTTAATTGGACCCACAGCAACAAAGAGCCTTTTGGCACAACCTATAAACTTGTAGCAACTAATGACTTAATGTATAACCGAACTGGCAGGACCATGTGTTCACCCTCACAAGCAGCATTGAATATCATTGACTAGACAACAGGATCAAAGCCTCATACAGCTCTCGTGGAGTTTTAAGGCGTACGTTTCACGTAAATTTTACATGGACAGAATGTAATGCAGTGATGGTCGGACTCATTAGTCGGACCCCCTACAGATTCACATCACAGTGAAGCATGGATCTCATTACCTCAGAAATCAAGAAATCAAGTCGGATCAGAGCCAAGCCTCGCCTCACCTCTGTGGGAAAGGAGAAAGAGCATTCTGGATTAAAGTAAATTAGCACCCCCAGCGATGCGAGATAAATGCTGACATGGTTGCAGTGTGGCAGATGGCCATCCAGACACACAAAAAAATATATAATCAAAATAGATTAACACAACTGTGAATCAAAACTGAGATAGTCTTTGATCCCATGAGCCATAGTTGTTTAAACTTATGAGAGCAGATGGTTGAGCAGACTAGAGATAAGGGAGCAACTTCCAAAATGTAATATGTGTGTTGCCTTGGTCCATTTTGATCACTGCTCCTGTGAAGTTAAGCTGTCTGGTATATGAAAGCAAAAACAAGATGCATTTCATATTTAAACTTAAAACCCCTTAGGAGACAATTAACTATTAATGCATGCAATGCAAGACCACAGAGTTCACTCTTTTTATTTATTTTTTTTCTGTGGCTGAAGGTGAAATATGGAGCACTGTAGTACTGTAAACTCATTACCCTCTGAGGCCTAGGGTATATTTTATTTTTCACCTTTATATCTCATCTTAAATAATAGGTAACCTTGCCTTGTTTGGGATCAACCTTTTCAACAAAATCTTTTTTTTTCTTCTTCATTTTGACATGTTAACACACCAGACCTAAAATCACACTGAAAGTATAAAATCTGAGTAGGAAAAATTAGGATTTTTTTTTCTTTTGTATGTGTGAAAACCACAAACAGGTTTAACAAAACATTTAATAACTTGCAATGCAGTTACAAATTATTTTATAAACATATGTACAAAATTTGCAAAAAAAAATCACGATTGTAAATGCAAATGCTTAACTTTCAACATACTTCTAATAGGTTGCAGTATGTCCTAAAATGGTTTAAACCTAGTCCACTAGATGACCTGTGGATGGATATAGAACAAACATTCTGTGGTCATTTGGAAATTTCTAATCTTCCTTTTTTCAGCTTAAGTATTAAAAAGCTAAAGTGCTTCAAAGGTGTCAACATCAGCACTTCTCTGACAGCCTTGGCCGTTGGATCTGTGGGGTGCCTGCCCTCCATGCAGCCTGCGCCGCAACGCCTGGTGCCCACTGCCTCTGTTCACCGTCGCCCTGGGCTGCTTGGTGCCCCTGCCCCGTCGCGCCGGGGGACTCAGATCTGGGGGCCCCTCTGCTCTGGGCTGATTGGGGCCGGTGCGCTCTCGGCTTTGGCTCTCCTGGGCTCTGTGCTCAGCGGCCCTGCCTGGCCTTTGGGGCCTCGGGCTCCCCCCTGTCACCCCTGGATGCTTCGGGATGCGGCGTGATCACGGCCCCCTTGCAAGCACATGTTTCATCCTTGTTGCATGGCCAGACATGCATGTTCACATTCACACGTGCATGCTAACAAACGTGCTCATCTCTCCATTCACTTCCAACTAGATGTTGCTGATGTGTCTGTGTTGGTACGTTTCTCTACAGGTATGTTTGATGACTGTTTGTTTTCATCATTATCCTATTTTCTTAATGTATCATGTAGTACTGTGGTAGTTTTTATTGTTTTTATGAATACTGATGTGATTTAGGCAGCCTAGACAACTTTTATTTCCACATTTCAATTCTGTCCTTTTCTCGTTTTAGCCCTTCCTCTGTCTCCCTGTCAGGTTCGGCACCGACATATCAAGACTAAAGAAAATAACATTATGATAAAAAAATAAGAATATTCCAAACTTCAAGGGCAGCCATTTACATAACATATCTGCCTTGGTAAAGCAAATCTGTCCGTCAAAATGTGACACAGACCGCCGTTCTGTATGTTAGGATGCTGGGCAGGATAGAGTAAAATAAATAAATAAATAAATAAAATAATATGAATATATTGAAAAGTTTCTACTCAGTTCATGAATAAACAATTTAAGCATAATAATAAAAATAAACAATGTATTTTTACAATCCTTATTGTTCACCTTTCTGTCTAATCACATCCACTCAATGATTCAGTCAAGACTCAGAACATGTCCACACTTGCACCTTACAAGAGAGCAAGGGAATGATTGATATCTAAATGAAATAAAGAAAACAAAAGCTACACGTGAAGTAACGCAAAGCTTAGGAGGGAGCTAGTGCTTTACATATCCAAGGTCATATTAAATATGTGTCTAAGAAAGTTTCAGGTGACGTCTGGGAGAAGAAAGATGAGTAGTGAGGCACAGTTTTGACAGGATTATGGTAAATTATTAAATTGAATATTGTTTTAAGTTTTGAAGTTTGCATTTTCAATTTCATTTGTGTTCATTTAGGATTGCCAGAGTATTACAGGTACATTGATGGAACAACAAAAAGGAAAACATCCTAATGGTAAACCTTTTGCCATTTGGCCTTAACTAAATTATCTTGAAGAATTTCAATTGCTTCATCAATAAATCAATACATATTTGATACATGCATAAACAGAAGTGCTTTGCATCTTTTTTTCTTTTTTTTTTTCTTCATCTAGCCTTTGGGCATCATTTTAAATCAATATCAGGTCTCTGTGTTATGTATGTGCGTGTGTGGACCTTATACATCCCTGGTTTCATTCATAGCCCCAATCATTAGTAAAGAAACATGTTTGGGTCTCGTAGGATTCTGCTATACACATGAATTATGTAGACTGACCAAAAGTGGTGAAATTAAAGAGGGCTAATTCATTATCTTGTTTCAAGAGGAGACACAGGGTTTATATTAAGTCTCTAATCTGGTCATAGTATGGAGTGTTTCTACTATATTACTGTTTAGTTTATCTGTGTCCATGCTTTTCATGTCTGTGTTTAGTTGCTTAATTTGCAGCTGTAAAATTATAATTAAAAATATATATTTGACAATGATGCCGTGCTTAATGTGTGTTTAAATTGAAAGTCAAAGGTAGTAATCTTTACTTTTATACAGGGATTCAACTTGTGTAAGTGTAAAATGGATTTCTTTTCAAAAAAATGCCCATGAGGGCCCAGCTCTGACTGCGAGGCTTACCAATGCATGTGCCAAAGCTTTTGGAGTATGTCGTTTTTAGACCATTTCCTGCACAGTTAGATAATTTTTCAGAGCAGGCATTTTGCCCTTTTAAACTGAACATGCCCGACTGGTGAGAACAGTGAGGGAGAGTTGCCCTTGGTTTGTCTCCGCCATTATCAGAACGCTAAGCCTGCTGGAGCCAAAGGAGGGGGTTGTATGTGCATGTTTCACGCACACACACACACACACACACACACACACACACACACACAGACGTTGTGTTGTGTTACAAAAGCATACTGTGCACTGAGATGTGGGACTAAATCTGGAAGTGTACAGAGCCGATCCAAAGAGCAAGCTGTGCTTGGTAGTGTGTATTGTATCTGTCTGTCATTTCAGCCATTCTGTGTATATCTAGGTGTTGGTGCAGTGGGATGGAAACTTGAATCTAGGCTAAAATGATCAAAATGCAAGCAAGGGATGTGCAGTTTGGATGAAGAGCATGTCTGCATAATCACTGACTTGGACTTGAAGCCGGGCTGTAGTGCCTCCCTACAGAGGAGTCTTCTGCCCACCATTGCATATCAGACAGACTTGCACAGACGTGTTATGAACGGCCAAACCTGGTTCTAAAATCTACTTTAAAAGCCTCCGGTCAAGCAAAGAAATTACATTAAGTTTAGCTTGATGATTTTAAGTCTAATGCAAGGGAACCTTAGGTGTAACTCTTTAAGTTTGTATTATTGACGGAAATGACCTGAATGGTTGAGTGAGTTAAAGTGCTTCAATGGCTTTTTTTTGTTGTTGTTGTTGTTTCCATGACACCAAGTCCAGCCAACTAAACCTTGAATAGATGGTATTTAATTTCTGAGTAAACTTCTTGTGTTCTCAGCAAATGAGTACCGGAATAGCTGTATAAACTGCATTTAAAATATCAAACTATATGCAGTTGCAAAGCAGTTCCTGCTACCCCAGACCAAGAAAATCAAGTTGAAGGGGTACATGTGCACTGAAAACTGATGGAAAGGCCTAATGACCAAGCTTTTTGAGCTTTTTGGTGGTTTGTGATTTAAATAGTAGACCAAGCATATTTGAGCTGGTTAAAGTTTAATGATATTAGGCAGTACATGTAGAGACCAGTTGGCAAAACACCTTAACCAAAATACTATCTTACAGATGTTCAATAAATGAGAACAATTTAACTTAGTAGATTTTTAAGACATTTACGTCATGATTACCATATGAAACAGGAAACCGTGGCCTGTAACTTCTCATTCTGATGTATGCTGGCAACTGAAGCCCCAAAACATTGAATGTTGAACCACAGTCTAATTCTTCAAACAACAGCCAATTCGTTACTGTTCAGTTGTGTAGTCATGTAGACAGTTCCCAGAGGACTACTTGTTTTAATGGTCCTTAACTTGTTTCCTTCACATTGAAAACTTTGGGGTAATATTTTCTTTAGACACCTGTGCTCCCTCTTCAAAAGAACAGTAATCATTTTGAAGTAGCAACTGTTAACTTGCTAATGTACCATCTTAAAAGAGTGACTTTGGTCAAAATGGTTTCTATATCCTGGAGGGTACAGCCATTTGGCAGGCTGTGCAGATACATCAAACTCCAAAATGGAGATCTATGTGCACAAAGATGATTAAAATTGGGTAAATGCTATTTATTTTTCTTGTTAATTATGATTTAAATATTATATATATATATATTATAATATTAGTTAAATATTCCTCTTTAAGGATAATTTCATGTAATAGTTAAAAAATAAATTACATATCCATATCAATGATAAATGGGTATTAAGTGACTGTATCCTGGGGGATACATTGTCCATATTGGGGTATAAAACCAGGGATAATCATTCATACAGTTCTGTTTTGAAATCTATACTCTACAGATAATGAATAACATAAAGGTATTAAATACTTAATACACTTTTTTTATTTTTAAATGTGTTTTACTGATTCATTTACTAGTGTACATATGTTTTTAGGTGACCTTTGTCAATATGTTCTGACAACATGAGAAACAGTGAGGCAGCATCAGTAATTTTGCTACCTGATGGTTTATCTGATCCAGATGATGGAAACCGTGAATAAATTGTGTTGTGTTGTAGTTTATATTGGTGATTGGGGGATAATTGTAATTGATCACTTTCCCGTCCTGGCACTAAAAGGTCAATGCAGGATGTATTAGACTGGATGGACCTTAAGTGTCAGAAGTGAAAAGTGAGGCTTTGCAGTGTCACTGGTCATTGTCCTCTCCAAACTCCTCCCATGCCTGAATTTTTGCCTCAGTGACTGTCGAAGCCATTTTCTGCTTAGCCTGCTGATACCCATCAGCTGCTTCCGGAGTCTCACAGGCCAAAAAGGGCCAATAGGGCTCCTTACAACCTTACAGCTACAGCTCCAGTTGGCTCAAAAATAGAGGCACGGGACACAGTCCACGGGGGGCTAGACATTTACCAGCAGACCCTCATAACACATTTGTGTGTGCCAGGCCTGACCGGCATCCTTCCCAACCGCCTGAGCCAACTCATCACCAGGTGGTGATCAGTTGATAGCTCTGCCCCTTTCCGCACCTGAGTGTCCAAGACATGTGGCTGCAAGTCCAATGATACAACTATAAAATTGATCATCGAACTGCAGCCTAGAGTGGCCTGCTGCCTAGTGCACATGTGGACAGTCTTATTGCAGATAGTCCCTTCAGCATGTCCTGGGTCATCCCCAAGTCCTCTTCCTGATGAGACATGCCTAGAACACCATAACAAGCATATATCCTAGCCTGATGCCCAAGCCACCTCATCTGGCTCCTCTCAGGGCAGAAGAGCCATTCATTCTTCATTCTTCCTGCACTCGTAAACAAGACTGAGATACTCAAACTCTGTCACTGGAGGCAGGATCTCATTTCCAGCCCAGAGAAGACACTTGACCCTTTTCTGGCTGAGTAACATGGTCTCTAATTTGGAGGTGCTGATCATTGTCCTAGCTATTTCACAATCTGTATGTTGAAGGGGAATTTGTCAGGCAATGATCTTCATCATCGCAGCAGAGACCTAATCCTGAGACCACCAAACCTCAGCCCCCCCACACCCCACCCCAAAGCTCTAGTTGAGCCTATCTTTGCCAAACGTTATAAACAGAAGCCATGCTCCTGGGGTAGTCCAGCGCTCACCAGAAATTGATCCAACTTTCTGCTGGCAATACGGACTAGGCTCTGATGGTGGTCACAGAGGGACCAAGTAGCCTACATCAGAAGGTCTGGTACCCCATACTCCCAAAGCTCTACCCACAGAACCTGCTGAGGGACACTGTCAAATCCTTTCTCCAAGTCCACAAGGCTCATGCAAACTTGTCGGGTAAACAGAATGAAAACCCAATTCCTTCTCATGAATTATTCATTATAATTGAGCCAAAACAATCAGAAACACTTTTGGATGTGACCAAAGATCTTCCTGTAGCATCTAAGGGGTGTTTCTGGAATAGCTGAATTCATCTGTTGGTCAAAGTCTGCTATCCAAAGCAGTATGTAAGGTTGATTTCAACAGTGTTGTATTAGACATCAGGTCTGTTTAAATGTTGGAATGACAGATGCATTTTTGGGAAGTACGATTTTGTGGTTGCAGTTCATTTTATAGTTTTTATAATCAGTCTGGCAAGGGTATTGGAATTCAACAATTGGGAAATCTCATCAAATGATTCCTCTTCAGAGAAGTAAACCCCATTATTTTAGATCAAATACCAGTCCACTTTCTATATTTGGATAGCCTGGTGTTTCTTCATTTTTCCCATTATCTCACAGCCCCGCTTCTAAATAATATTATGCTCAGTCTGTCAAAAATGGACTTAATGGAACCATTCATATTGAAATTTATTCCAGCGTTCACCTACCCTAACTAGGTCTTGAGGCTTTTCTGCATCTTGTGGATTTAGTCGGTTAGTGGAGCAGAGAGTGAGGGAAATGAGGCTATTTGCATCAAGAACATCGCAAACTTTTCTCACTCAGTGTCAGGGTGAAGAGTCCTTTGGCTAAATATAGCCACACTGTCTTGTGTGTTCTCTTCGACCTACACAACTCCTTTAGCCCCCTAACAAGCTTGAGAGAAGCAAGCTGCATAATAAAACCATAATGCTACTAAACTTGAGGAAGCTGGAACCATTACGCTCTGTGAAATGACTCTTATTAACCCCTAGCAGCAAGGATTAATCACTGTGCATGTTAAACTTTGCATGCCCATGCACATACACAAGTGGGCTTGTCCACAGATAAAGGCATCCAGGGTGTAATAGTCAAAAGGTGCAGTGATTAGTCTTGTCATTTAGATTGAAAAGATTATAATGATTTCACAATTTTGACCTTGGCTGGAGGCTTGATTATACACATGGTCCTAATGTGCAGAGGCAAATGATGATTGATATCATTAATGATGCCTGCCAATCACTACTCATATTGCTCCTTTAGGAATCAGATGGGGGAAATCCTTTTAAAACAAACACAGTATGACACACAAAATAATGACTAAAATTTATGGACATCTGCAGTTTCAATAGAGAGGGATGTTTTCTTTCTTACTCAGCATGTATGTGCTGCATCAAATCAAGCTATAATATTCTTTCTTTCTTTGAATTTGGTAATACAAACACAAACAAAAAAAGGCATCATGTATGGATGAAATTGTAACCGAGGGGAGCTGTTTATGTGGGTTTGAAACGTTTGCTTTTTCAGCCCCTATAAGATTGCTTTATTACAATCTATATCAGATCACTGATATGTTATATTTCCAATATATGCAGTTTGAGTCATCTTTTCCTCCAAGACTGGCTCCCCCATCTCTCCTCCTGTACACCCCACCATGCTTTCTCCTTATTTCTGCAGAGCACTCGGGTGGAAAAGCATTTCATTTGCTAAACAAAGTGGAAGGCTGCCACAACACCAGGATGTAATGGAGAATGATGGGTGGCCCCCAATACCTGGAATCGTAGGACAAAGCATAATTACTCCTCCTGTCAACATCACAGCATCCATCACTTACTGCTGTCTCCCACTAAATGCAGTGTGCTTTTCCAAGAAGAGTGTGCAGTTATATTTTCTATGTGTGTAAATTTAGATATTTTGTCGACACGTCTGTGTGTATTTTACTGTTACGCGAGTGTGTTTATCTGCACGTAGCTACCCGAGCAAAACCTCACAAGTACTCATCTGAATGCCAGAGTTGATAAATGCCTGAACCATGCCAGCACAGGATTTTGTGAAGTAAGAGAAAATAAGGGTGATTTTTTTTTTCTTCCTTTCTTTAGGAGTGCAGTAGACTTTAACAAGCTGATTACTTTATCCAAAGCGTGACTGCCTACTGCACCATGATAACAAGAAGAATCCATTTTGTGGTTCATACAGAGTAAAGTGCCCAAGTCAATTCAATAAATTTCACATGAAGATATGGGTTTGTCTTCTTAACTTCTTTTATAAAAGCACAGAAATACATCGCAGGAACTTGAGTTTTATTTTTAACATGAAATATATTATCAATGGATAAGAGAATCAATTCTAAAAAATAAAAAAAAGACAAAACAATATTTAAAGTAATCAATTCCATTTCACTTTGCCTTTGGTGGTAGCATGCTTGCCTTTGTATTTTCTTCCTTGTGGCATTAATGGCCCTTTCCCACTACTACCCACTTAGCCCAGCTTGACACCACCCATCCCGATTTCTAAGTGTTCCCATCAGGATTTTCCTGAGGCTAGTAGATACATTTTTAGCACCTACCTACCTACCTACCCACCTACCTACTCCATTGGGGTTCTGAAAGTGTGGAGCAGGACTGAAAATTGTGACATGTCAAGATAGCAGGCCAATATTGGCCTGAATTTAATGTCGTGGGACGAGTCATGAGAGCGACTCCCAACCCCGCCATCTTTAAAACCCTGAAGCTGCGACTGTGGATAACATTGGTATTAAACTAAATTTAATATTTAATATTTAAACAGTTACAAAATGTAACTGGTGCAGAGATGACTTATCCACTTTAATATACTAGTTGCGGTAGTCCAAATGAAAGGTGTTAAAAAACACTATTGAACTTTTGCAGGTTTCACAGGCGGTTTATTAATTCTGTATCCATTTTGAACTTTATCTGTACTGCGAGCTCTCTCCAACAAGTCTTCCAGGCTTATTTTCATTGTTTTGCTCTTTCTCTCTTTCTTTACCTCACCTCTGACAATAATGTCTTCTTGCGTTGCTCTGCAAAAAACGGCCGGTTTTGATATCGACCTGCTAGCTTGTGTGGCAGGGTGTAAAGTTAATGCGCTGTCCCGGAACTGGCTAAGAAGCTACGGCTCCAAAAATGTACACAATAGATGTCAATGTACCATTAAAATGAGTCAGGAACACAGAGTTTAAGGTTGTAAAGTTACATAATTAATATGTTGTAATATGATTTCATACATGTTTAGAAGTACAGCTGCATATTTTAAAGAGAAATTCAATTTCATTCTTAGTTTATATTTTTAATTATTTATTATAGGTGAAAGATTGCATTTTTGCACACTTTTGTATGTCAGTTCCTAATTTTCAGAAGAAACGTTATGAAACTGGTTAACTAGTTTACTCTAAATGTCTGCTAATGTTTTCTTTCTTTCAAATACAAATTCAGTATGCCACACTCGTACATCACTCTAAATATTTAAAAGCGGAAAATAATGCTGCACCATTTTTCTGAATTTGCTGCCCCATTAATTCTGAATTAATGGGGCAGCAAATTCCCAGTCTAATTCTGCTTGAGCCCCATGAAAGCTTCGACTGGCCTTGTATGTGCCATTGTCACCAACAACAGACTGACATTTACAAATCTTAACAAGTGCTCCCTTTACTGATTCCAACCATTCAAATTGTCGAATATGGTTGGATATTGCATATCCTTTAAGAAATACACTAATTTATTTAAGGATATACAATTTTTTTAGCACAGTACTGAAAAACTGGCTCAAATAGGCAAAGGGAGGACTACTATTAGAGAAGCAAAAGAATAAAAAAAACTTCCTCTGGGGTGGATGGAAGGGACTTTGAAAAACTTTTAAATTTACAAATAATAAGCTATAAAAAACAAAGGAAAGAGAGAGGGGTTCAGGGTGTTAACTATTTCTGGGTCTTGTAAGTGAAGTAGAGTAATTGGTTTCTAGTTGGGGACATTGACAAAGCTGAAATTGTACTGGGGAAATTTGAGTTTGACCTGTACTGATAAAGCTGTTGATTTACCCACAATTTTTTTTTCCACCATTAGATGTTGGTAGAGACTGAAAGAACCATATTACACCAATAAAATGCACGAATGAGATTCGTCTCAAGAGGTGGCTGGGCTCTGACTTAGCGATAATGAGGAGTTTGGACATGTAAAGGGGACTTGCAGAAGCTGATGCTCAGTGACATCAAAAGGACCCTGACATGGTTTGGACTTAAAGATGCCTCTGGGGACTCTTCCTTTAGAGGTTTTCAGCGCATCTCAGGCTGGGAGTAGAACTTGTGATTATAGCTAAAACCTAATGGAGAGATTCCATCAACCCATGGGAACGACTAGGGATCTCCATGGAATAACCATGAGAAGAATGTCTGGAATACACTAAGCCAGTTGCTGCTGAGACTCAACTTGGATGGATGGATGATTTTTAAAGTGGCTATAATATGACTTTAATGTATTTCAGAAAGAAACAAAGGTATCTGTAGATACAAATATGTCATTAACTTTAAATGTTATATATATGTGTGTGTGTTTTGAACATTAAATGAATATTATGAGATTTTTGACCGTGTTTAATTTAGTTGTATTTTACTAACAAAAAGCCAGAGGTTTTTGCAACCTTTTATAGTAATGAGCCATAGCTATTAAGGCCTTAAAAAAATTAACATTTAACAAAAGAAGAAAAAAAAATCCAGTCAAGAAATGACCCAGTGTTGCAAAAACATGTAAATGAATCAATTTTAAATTGTAAAGTTTAGGCAGTTTCATTCTAGCAACCTTAATTTTTTTCTATTGCATCTATGGAAAATTTGAAGGAAAACAGTTTTACTGCAATAAAACTGCATTTTTACATCAGCAAATTGATTTCTAAGGAACTTAACCTGTAGATGAAAATCAGGCCTGTATTTGCATGGTTTGCTGTGCATTTTTAAAAACATGCTAAATCTGGACAAGTGGAGGAGAATAGAGTAATGGCGGAATTATACCTGGTGCGTATGTGTCACGTTGCAGCTGTGCCGCAGCCTCCACTGCTATTCGCAGCCATTTCAGTCAATGGTTTGTATATACTGTGTGTGACGCAGCATGTACCAGAAGGGTGTTATTGAGCTAAATTTATGCACACAGTCTATTTTTGACTCCTTACACTCCCAGAAGGCATCAATTTTCCAGTTCAGATAGGGTCAGACGGTAAATCAGACATGGGAGCAGTGTAAAAGTGTCTGCTATTTTTCAAAATAAAAGCCCCGTGCAGATTTGCGCTGCTGCACTATTAAAACAGTACGTATTTAGCCAGTCAGGGGGTTTCAGTGTTTTGTTTTTTGTTCACTGAACCCTCATCAGAAATGGTTTCCATGACGAGTGACTGTCATTCATAAGGAAGTCTAACAATGAAAAAAAGCTGAGGTTTGCCACGTGACGCAAGAAGTGGACTAAAAATTGGTGACAACAAGTCTTATGGAGGGATGATTCCACTCTTGAGCATGGACTTCAGCATCATTTTAAGTAATGTTGGATCATCCAAAAAAAAATTATTTATTAGATTTATATAGCACTTTTCAGGCCACCGAAAGTGCTTTCCAGTGCTTTACATAATTCATTCCCACCCTTTTAACACCTGGTGGTGGTAAGCTATATGTTAACCACACGTGTATTTGAGGCAGACTGACAGAAACATGGCAGACAGCCTACACCGGCAGCTGTAGCTCATAAGGAAGAGCAGGTGTCTGAAAGTCGGTGGCTCAATTCCAGGCTTTGAACATGCCGAAGTGTCCTTGAGCAAGACACTAAACCCCATGTGGCCCCCAAATGTGTCTATTGGGTTACAAATGTGTGAAAGAGGAGAAAGCACTGACAGAAAGCACTAAATGTGTTATGTAGTGTTAAAGTGCTTTAAGTGGTTAACATTGCTATAAAAGTACAGTTCATTTAACTCTGGGGTCGAGGATGAAGTGTCTTGCCCAAAGACAAAATATGTCATGGAATGTTATTGGATGACCTGCTCTACGACTGAGCCACTGCCACCACAAAAGCAGTCAATCTCCAAAGGAGAGCTTTGGAAAGTAATTTAAGAAGTATTTCTGAAAACTTTTTAATGAAATGACAAGAAGGCTCTTCTCAGGGGCTTTGCTGAAGAATATATGTGGCCAGACTTAATATGATTTTAAGTTTGTTAGAAGTAAAGGAACGGTTTCATACATATTGTATTTACATTAATGTAATAATATGCAGGACAGTGTATGCACAACATAAAACCTAGCTGAACTGTTAGAAATGTTTTAGGTAACATAAGTAAATTTAGCTTCTTTTTTCCAGTGGTCAATAGGAGCAGGGGCAAAGCATGAAGCACAATTCAAAATGACCTTCATCACAAAAACATTGTAGTATATGTGAAATTATTCACATGATATACTGAATTGGTAAATGTGTTTTCTACCTGATTTAACATCAAAAATTAACCACCTTTCCTCCCAGCAAAGAATTTGATAGTCTGCTCCACTTAAATTGCATCATCTATGTCATGTTTATCAGTAATTTCAGCAACTAAGAGCGAGAAGAGAAAATTATTTATAGTGTTGCTCCAAAAATAGATTAAAAGACGGCTCATGTATATTTTATTTCCGTTCAGCGCTAAAGGGGTCCCAGACATAAACTACTTCCATCTCTTTAAGTCCAATCCTGTCACTGTTGCTTATCTACTAATGTCACTTCTCGTTAGTGTAATGCAGAACATTTATACCAGATCTGTCATGCTCTCTAGCTGGTTACTTGTCACACTTAATGCTTGAAAGGTATGTCAGTCTTGCAAACAAGTAATACGATTCTCTTTTCTGACTTTTACTTTTCCCTGAATGTGCATGCTACTGTTTTGAAAAATCATTCTTTATGCCAAACTGGCACAAGAGGCAGTGCACAGACTGTAAGGAAAAACTACCTTTTCTTTTGTAGGCGTGCATTTTCTGGCAGCTGTAGAGTGCTCGATGTGTGAGTGTCTCAAACATATGTGTTTGATAACACAGGCTTCATCCATGATACTGTAAAACAGACATGGCTGCACATTCCTTCTCATTATGATATACAGAAGACATTATATGGTTGCCCCTTCATTTCCATCACACCCACACATTGAGGAATAGCTCTGCAGCTGTTGTGTTGTTGTGCACAACCTTTCATTGTTTTATTGTCTTTACATGGTACAAGTCCAAGAGTCCTACAGCTGTATAAAACTTGGTGTTTGGTGGTTAGAATAAGATTATGTATGTTATGTAGAGAAAATAACTCTAATAATAGGTATTTTTAAAAAGTTTAAATAACCATAAAATGCAAGAGGATGGTGCATGTAATACCACATAATAGGCTAGTGAAATAAACATCAAGTCCTACTTCAGGCTTTTCTGAGTTTGAGTCAAGGTGGTTAGTTACTTCTGACTTTATGACAGTTCTCCATCTCTCAAAGCAATTTGAAGCCGCCTTGAGAACAGAGCAATTATCCTCTCCTTTTTTTCCTGGCTGTTGAAATGAAGGATTGACTCATCTAGACTGTCTCAAGGGGTCCATAGCTGTCCGGGCTAGAGACACCTTCCCACCAATTGTCACCTTTCCCATGGTATCATTAAATCTTTTGCAGCCACTCACAACTGGCTGCAGCCTGCTGTCCTTTGCTCGAACACCCACAGAAGTGATCAATAAAGGTCTAAACTTCATTCTTATTAAAATGGACTTATGTTGACAGCTGTTTGACCCTCACAACAGGGAAATAATTTGAATATTTATTATTCAGGTAGTCGGAAATTGTGCTCTCTGCAATCCTGTGTTTTATGTAATTATTGATCAGTAAGAGCTTGACTAAAGTTGAGGTGGAATCAAAACATAATGGTATGGCACACCAAGATCTCACAGGTCTTTATTTTTCACACCGCTGAAAGCACTGACACTTCTTTCTACATTCAGCTAATACATTAATTCCTCCACCAATGTAAGATGGTCTTTACTGGTGAAGGAATTGGTTTTATTTATAAATGTGATTATTGAATAAACTATATATTTTTTAATTTTCAAATTGGGTGTTACGTCCTCATATGTCTAGGGGTACAAAGGACGGAACACAGGGAGTCGGACACAGGATTCAAAAAAGTATAACA
>JBAGKP010000027.1:14144244-14154873 GCA_037177255.1 Melanotaenia maccullochi
CGTAGGGGTTGACTTTTCAGCCCTACCCCTTCTAGCTCCGTTTTAAGGGGTAAGGGGCAAGGGGTAGGGCCAAGGGGGGAAATGGGATTGGGCCTAAGAGATGTTCTGCTATTGAAATGCACTTGATATAAAAACATGTTTTGGCAGTTTGCTGGTCTGGAGCAATCAGGTGCGTGTTAACACAATACCAAGCAGAAAAGATACCAGTGATCACAAAGAGGCAGTTGTTGCTGCCCATCAAACTGGAAAGAGTTATTCCACAGAGGCAAGTGGTATCCACAAGACAAAAACATCCAATACAGTTGTCAATCATCCCAAAAGTGGACATTCAAGCTTCTCAAAGCCAGATTATGCAATGCCTGAGAAACTGAAAAAAAAGAAGTATGTCACACTCTACAGGTTTCAGTTAGCACGATTAATGTTCATAGCAATAGTCAAAGAAAAAAAAAAGAAAAAAAGACTGAACATATTGTTTGGGAGCTTGCAGGAAAAGGCCTCTTGGTAAAAAGATGTCAGCACAGCTTGGGTTACAAACTTGCATCTGAATTAATTAAATCTTAATTTAATGGAACAATGATCCCAAACATAGATCCAAATCTACAACAAAATGCTTGGACAAAGAAAAAAATAAAGGTATTGTAATTTCCCCTCTGAGGGCTTTTTGGGACCCTAAGAAAACTGAGCATGACTGCCTGTAAACCTTAAGAGTGACCAAAATTCCTCCAAAAAGGGTGTGAAAAACTGATGTCACATACACAAAAATTAATTAAACAGCCTCCCATTTCTTTCTTCTTTTTTAAACTTTGATATTTAATGTAACCATGAAATATGCAACATGATTGTTTTTCAGCTGAGTTTTTTTTTGACCAAATGTATACCTAATACCTGGTGATTAAATGTTCCAATGCATAAAACCTTAGAATAAAATATGTTTCTGACATGACTGTATATTTGAATAAATGTGTCCTTTAGCATGACTTAAAACCTTCAGACTTGTGCATTTTCTCACACAGAACATAACGCAATAAGTTAACTATGCAAATGAACAAGCTGAGTTTGACATTCTCATCTTTTCTCAAACTTTTCATCCAGGCTATAAAAAACAATGACCTATTAGCAAATCTCTCAAGCACATGCTGGAGTCCCTAGGCTTGGCCTATTCAGGCTGTTTGCTTATTCTATTTTCCTCAACACCACTCCCTTCAGCTCTTTTTCTTTTGCTTTCCATCTTTCTCGCTCTGTCTCTTCGCCCTCTTTGTCCCCGTGGACTGTTTGTCTTAGCAGCCTGCCTTTGAGACAAACTGAACTTAACCAAACTAATCTATAGGAGGAGAAGAGAAACAACCGCCTTTTCTCTTCTTCGTGGTCATCCTCTTGAGATGCTGTTGACATTTTGCAATGAGAAAGTGTGTCATATTGAAGTGAGCAAACAAATAGCACAGAACACGAGAGAGTTGACTCAACTTGAAGTGAAAAATATTCAGGAGGGACATGGATCCCACGTTGTGGTCTGGCTGCTCTCATTGAGCCCTGACTGGCAGTTAATGACCTCTCACCCTCTGATAATGTTCCAATAGTGCTCCAATGGGGGTGTCAAGTCACTAAGCATGGAAAGTGTTGCAAAGTGGCTGGAGAACTTACAAATGTTTTGACATAGTTCCCTTGACCAGCAATGGATATTTCTTTTATACTGTGAGCTGATATTTGTACGTGAGCTGGGACACAACACACCATTTATAGGGTGCTCGGTGCTTTATATAACTTGCAATATATGATAGCATCAAGATTTTTTTGAACGTTTATTGTCTCAAAAACCTGCTGTTTTTTTTTTTTTTTTGAGTTTAGTCCTCAAATGTTTTGATTTTCTTCAGACAGTGAGAACACAGTGACGGTGATGCCTGTTTATAAAAAGAAAAAAGAATAGAATGATGTTTTTTCACCATCTCCTCTGCTCCAGAGATCCTGGAAGAGGGTTGACAGTGGCAGTCTTGCAGCCACTTTCCAATGCACTTTGCTTGAAAAGAAAAAAAGAAAAAAGGAGTCAACCCAGCAGTAGGCAGTATGGGTATTGGGTAGAGAAGTTTTTCCATCAATCACAAATCAATCACAAGGTTAGGGGCACAATCCAAGCTTCCCCACATGTCAAAGTGTCACTGAGCTACACATTCCTAATGGCAGGTAAGCACCATGCAGGGCAGCTCTGCCATGGTGTCTGTAGGTGAGGAAGAAATGCATTGTATAGTGTTTTGTACAACCAATCTAAGGCTACAAAGAAACACCAGAGGTGCAAAGGGTTTAGTCATGATTGGTAACCAAATGTTGACACACACAGGATGAGACCATACCCAGAATGAAGCAAGTTCTTTAATTTTTGTCCGTAAAATCTGTATGTAAGTTTTCCAAGCTTGGAAGAAAGCCAGTGGAAACTTCACAGGCTTTGATGTTTTGGTTTGTGCTGTTGCCACAACTCTCTGCTGCAGCATTTTTCCATGGAGTCTGCAGGTTCTCCCAAAGCTTGCATGTGATTATAGGTGAGAATGTATGCTAGGTCAACTGGTAATACGAAATTAAATGTATAAAGTTAATAATGCTTGATTTAATTTGTTTCTATTAGCACAGTTATGGATTAGTGACCTTTCCAGGATGTACTCTACCTTTTACCCAATAGTAACTGGAATAGACTCTAGCTCTCCTGACACCTTAAAGGTGTTGCGTGTGAAAAAAATCAAGAGCTTTGACTTCATTTATAATAAAAACTGTGCTTCTGTTGCTTTTTAATCACCTTACCAAAATATCCATTATGTTTTTATTCTATTGCATTTATATCTACTTGCCATGGGTCCACATACTTGGCACCTGATATATTTGTACCATTATTTTACCAACAGTGATTGGACAAATAACTGTGTGTTAAGTGAGAACCCTCCGAGCTTTAAAACTACAGTGCAGTCTTTGCTTCACGGTTGCTAGAGCACCATTTGGGATAAGTAACACATTTCAAAGGCACACATGAAGACAGTACACATGTACACCATTTTGGACATTTAGTGCAGTCTTCACTGCACCTGAGGTCTCTGAAGCTACATGCAGAAGAATATTTAATTATCTGGAAAGATTTTGGCCGCTGACGGAAATTGTCCATTCACAACTGTGCTTTGTAGTTGACGTCATTTCCTCTCTTCACCACTAGATGTCAGTAATTGTGACACAAAGTCACACACTGTACCTTGAAACAGATTGAAACGCAAATAGAAAATGGGATGATTTGTCAACTAAGGGTGGACCAAACAGACACCCAGTCTTACCATCACCAATCAGATATCAGAATTCATCCCCTACCTACCATTTCAACCAAAGGGGCATGCTTGGTCAGAGCTGTGGGCTAAAATATACTTGAGTTCCCTCCTAGCTTAGCATCAATTCTGATATTTACATGTCACAAAGATAACCAAAAAGGTGACATTTCAATACCATCCGTTATTAGATTTCTGAACCATCATTATATTATCTTTAACTAAGTTGTATTTATACCAACCTTTAATTGATATGACACATAAGGACTAAATAAATATGCATGAACTGGACAGAATGGTATGCTGACAAGATCTAGCTGTTTGAGCACAAAACATGTAATCAACAGCAGAACAAGGTGTGGGAGAAAATATGTACACTATTGAATTAATCCATTTAAAACCATCTATTAAAATTATATCAATCAAATGTGGTCTTACCTTCCCAAAAGGATATTGTCTTTCCTTAAATATAAAATACACTATACATAAAATTGCCTTGTCCTGCCCTTGATGAACAAATTGTATTATTCTTGTTAGTGGATGTCCACATCCACTGAGCAAGGTTTTTAAATAGTTTTTTTTTTAATTGTTTCATCAACTCTTGCACTAAAATGACCTTTTCTTTGGTTTCTTTCACACCCTGGGACATAATAGAGCTCTAATGTTAAATTTTCCATGCTGGTAGTGTTCACATTTTCAGCCTATCACCAGCTGTAGCCCCCACATGCTAAATCATGATATGCTGAATGGTGCTAACCTCTATCTGCAGCTCTAAATGGTAAATAGAAGTTTGTTGTGCATATCGAAGAGCTCAGGATGTCTTTTTGCTACTGTCCGTGTACAATTTCATTTGTGCAAACTGTCACTCTGCACATCTCTCTCGCCTTGCAAGCATGCATGCTTGCTTGCTTCTGAAATGGCCCTGTGAATGGTCTTAGTTGTGTGCCTCGGCAACAGCTGTGATTTATGCCCCAGTGGAAGCCATTTCTCTATGGACTGTATCGGACTATGAATGTCAGTTCCAAGCTGTGCCAGGTCCCATCCATCATTAGAAAAACAATCTGACAATAGGGCTGAGTTCAGCCACCGCAAGTTCTCACTCAGCTGCTCTCAGCAGTGGGTCTTCTCGATTTCTTTTCAGACTTGATGTCTATGTGTTAAGAAAAACTGCCACACTTTTATCATTGGAGACCAGAGGCCTGTCCTTGTGAACAAAACTCAATTCTTATCTCATGTTACAACCATCCTACTGTTTTTTTAGGGGTTTATTCTCCTTACTTTTTTGTTGAAATTGTGATTAAACATATCTTTGAAGCTGTGTGTGAGAACAAAAGTGCAGGTTAGACATGAGTAAGGAATTCTGAACCCACAGCCAGAAGCTACTTTTAAAGTTGCGCCCACATCTTCTGAAATGGTTTTCTTTTGACTTTATTGGCATGTAAAAAACCTCCAAAAGACCAAAGCTTTAATTAATGCAGTGACTATGATACCATACCTGAGGGTGACTGCTTGCCCTGAAGTAATTCCATAAACTGGAAGTTTTCTGTTCTCACACAGGACCACTGTTACAATATCCCAAGTCACCCTACACAACATCCCCATCTCCCAAATATTAAGACTCTGTGTCTAATGTCTATTTGATCTCTGTCCCTAGTATCACACGATTTCAAAGAAAAACTCTACTGTAAATCTAAAAACTGTTCACTGACACAAAGTGTACTGGAAGTTTCTGCAATGTGATTCTTCAACCAGCGAAGTCATAGGTCAAGTTTGCTGTGTAAGTGATTTGATTGTACCTAATCACTCTGTCAATCCAAAAGTTTTACAAAGGATTTAAAAAAGTTTTCTTTTAATAACTTCAGTTTGATTCTCTACATATTCAATAATGTTTCAGGATGCTGGAGAGCACTGAGTCAGCTGTTTTAGTGTGACAAATGATTTATTTGTGTCTTTAGACTTTGGAATTCATGCAACTTTAATTCTGTTAAGCCACTCACTGCTTTTAGCTCAGTCGATTATTCAGATCAATTGGAACACCTTAAAACCATGGGCGGCATTTTTCATTCACACACATTTCTAGATGGTTCAATATCAGGCCCTAATTGAACTATTTTCTATACCCTCCACAGCAATTAAAAGGCTTCTTTGATACTGATTATTTTAGCTGCATTAATAATTAAAAGGAATGGTGTCTCACCCAAATTGACCAGGTTCCAGTTACAAGTTGGGAAACATTGCTGCTCCCAACCTTTATGGGAATTGAGGTTGTATAAAAATTAGAAATCAAAAGTTTTTGTGATCATTCTGTTAAAATGGTTCTGAAATTGCCATCTTTTTGTTTTCTGATACTGGGAATTGCTGATATAAGACTGTTGATGCTGAATATGGTTTTTAAAGAACTATTTTAAAAAAATGTATATATATATATATATTTAAATTTCCAAATACCCATCAACAATGTTTGTTTGAACCTGATCTTTTTACAGGTACAGAAGTGAGCGAGAGGAAGGTGATTGATGCAATCCAGTCAGATCAGTCTGAATTCATCTGGTTCAGTTCTTTCCAAACTCAGCTGTGTTTCAAAGCTTCATGTTTCCTGTGTGTGAGGGAGCCTCCGCCTTACTGGTCATATACGAGTCCGTCTCCTCTGAAGTCCACTGATCACATGGACCGTGGAGCTGACACACTTTCTTCACACAATCTTTGCAGCTGCAGCTGTCTGTGATGCAGCAGATTAAAGTTCAGATCCAAGGTCTTCATCAGCTGGAGAAAGTCCAGTCAGTTCAGAGATTATTAACTGTGGAAGCTGCCACACATCTGGTGGCTCTCCTCCCTGAAAACAGCTGAGCAGCTTCCTTAAATCAGTTGTGTCACCAAAGTACTCCTGGTCCGTAAGCCAATGATCAAAGCAGAGACAAATCAGCTTCATCAGCTGAAATCTGGTGACATATTTATAAAAGTAATTCAGTGATTTCTTTAATAACTGCAATCTTAAGAAATCACTGAATCACTTTTATCAATATGTTACCTGCCACACGCGCTGTAACAGAACCCTGGATCTATGTTATGGTCCTATTAAGGGGGCGTATAAATCTGTGGCGGGTCCTGCGTTGGCATCTTCAGACCACAACACTGTGCACTTTTTAACTGCCTACAGATCTGTGTTGAAGAAAGAAAAGTCTTGTGTGAAGCAAGTTAAAGTTTGGTCAGATGATAGTTCTCTTGCTCTACAAGGGTGCTTTGATTGTACTTAGTGGTCCGTCTTCCAGGAGAGCTCTTCTGATCTGGATGAACTGACTGATGTGGTGTGCAGCTATATTTCATTTTGTAAAGAAATTGTGATTCCGTCTAGAGTTATTAAGATATTCCCGAACAATAAACCATGGCTTTCCAAGGACATTAGGAACATGATTCTTAAGAGGAAAAGAGCTTTCTGAGAGGGGGACTTGCTTGCTGAAACTTTCAACTGTTGCCTTTTTTTTTCCATGTTTCAAACTAAAGAAATGAACTAATAGATTCGCCATTTCCATATTTCCACTTCCCTTTCCTAGGTTTATCCCACATCTTCCTGCTATATTTAAATTCTACAAGGTGTTCATCTTAAGGTGTTTAGCTTAAAATATTTGACCAATTGAATTATAATGAGCATTTATTAGTATTAAAGCCACGGATTTAATGGCAAATACTAATATCACAACAGTACTATGGGCACATCAGTCTTTAGCCAAATGAAAAAGAAATGCATCCCAGGCATATGTTAAATTTACAGGATAAATACGTTTCTCAAAGGCATTAATAT
Source organism: Melanotaenia maccullochi (assembly GCA_037177255.1). NCBI lineage: Eukaryota > Metazoa > Chordata > Actinopteri > Atheriniformes > Melanotaeniidae > Melanotaenia > Melanotaenia maccullochi. The sequence goes on from JBAGKP010000027.1 coordinate 14,151,337, forward strand.
CACTAATGAGAAAGTAATGATGCCATAAAATGAACATTAAAAGAAAATAAAAATGTAAAATCATATCCATGGTCATGACAGCCCCAGTGCTAACTAAACAAGAGAAGATAAATCAAGGTGTCAGGCTTAAAATGTTTGACCGGGTTTTTTCAAGCAGATTTATTAATATGGTTTGGTGTATTATGACTAAATATTCATGCATGAAATATTTAAAATATTTCTAGAAATATTTTAAATAAATTGTGAGATCACATTTGTATAATATTTTTATAGACATTATATAAAACATGGATTACTAAATTTTGTTTGTGGGTTCTTGCCACAGTGAGTGTACAGAGGGCAAAACAGGAATGTACATTTTTGTTTTCTTTACCCAACATTTTCAAACCAGTATCTTTGTTTTTATACTGATTACTACTAATAATATCATAGTATCACATTTATTGTTTCCTACATGTGAACATTTAGACTAAAAACAGCAGCAGCTGTACTTTCTGAGGAGGTTGCAGAAAGCCCACCCCCCAACCTCCATCCTGACAACCTTCTAGAGAAGGACCATTAAGAGCATCCTCAGCAGCACCATAACAGCCTGGTTTGGCAACTGCACTGCTGCGTAAGGCCCTGCAGCGGATTGTGAGGTCGGCCAAAAAGATCACTGGAGCCTCACTGCCTCCCCTCTCAGACATATAACACCCGCTGCCTGCGAAAAGCCAGAAACACTATCAAGGACATTACACATCCCTCATATAGACTTTTCTCCTATCAGGTAGAAGGTTCCTTAGAATCCCTGCCTGCACCTCCAGGATGGGAAAGAGCTTCATTCCTCAGGCAGGCAGACTGTAGAACCTCTCCTAGAGCAATATTATATCAACTTATATAACATGAACTCAACCTGTTTTTTTTTTTGTTTGTTTGTTTGTTTTTCCCCCAACCTGTCAATCTACCTCAACCTGTAAATCTAATTCTGTAACTCAACTTGCGACGTAAATGCAAACTAGTGTACTATCACCTTACATTACTGCTGTCCTTGCACTTTGTGCACCTTTTGTAAACCTGTGTCAGTATAACTGAATGCGAGTGAGTGTGTGTATATGTGCATTGTGTGCGTGTGGCTCTTAGTGTGTGTGGATATGCTCTGACTTATTACATTATTGTACTCGCTGTATCTGTCTTGTCTACCATGTTTTGTCAGTTGCGTTTAATACCAAATGCTCCTGGTGAAAAGCTGTTTCATATCATTGTGTAATATGTATATGACTGAAATGACAATAAAGACTACTAGTAGTAGTTTGTTAATGTCTAAACTTAAAAAAATAACTGCCAACAAATAATTTCAAAGGGTCAGGCAAGTCAAGTAAAGTTAAGATTTGGAATTTCTCCCCTTCTACCACCCAGGTCACGAGTTGAGTTCCACAGGGATCACTTTTGGGGCCCATTCTGCTCTCATTGTATATGCTTCCCTTAGGTTATATTTCTCGCAAGTACATCTCATTATGGCTGGGCAATGCTGCAAATTTTGGCATTGATCTGATACCAAGTAAATTTAGAGCAGATATTGTTGATACTAATACTTTTTGCTTGAAATTTCACAATCATTTAATGATGTTTGACTTTATTTTCATTGATTTTATATTTAAACAGTATAAAAATATTGTCAAAACATTTTCATTAAACTGAATGACAGAACTAAAGATTTTAAATTTAAGCTTTTTTTTAATATGTCAAGGATATAAGATAACATTTACAATATAACAAAATAAAATACTCTGTTATTCCCTTTTATCATAGAACTGTTTGAGTCAAATAAAAGTCATCAGTGCAAGTTAGTTATGCAAAACCTTCTATTGGTTGGCTGTTATTCACATTCTCTGGCTTTTTGCCCCCAAAGCACTCTCTAAGAAAAATATTGATATCATCACACTTGGATCGATCAATACTGATGCTAGCTTTAGTATTAATAATATCGATATTTGGATTTTCAGCTCCCCTGACCTTCCTCTTCTGATTTTCTGAAAAATTGGTCCTCTAGTCAAGGTTGGTCAATAAAGGAGAGGATTGCCTTTGTAGTAACAGCTCCAAAAAACTTTGGAGAACATTCCTATTGTCAATTAATTGCTCTATAGCTAAAAACAGTAAAAAGCCTAGACAAATAAACATGTTTTTAGCTATAGAGCAATTAATTGACAATAGGAATGTTCTCCAAAGTTTTTTTCATATTTATCAGACCTGCTTTAACTAAAGCCCACGGCCATTAAAACATTTACAATCAAAAGAATGTTAAAATTAATGTCAAGCTGGTTAACTGTACTGTTTTACACTGTATTACCATGTCATGTTGGTAAACTGTGGTTGTTTTAAATGTACTTTTTAAATTTATTTGATCTGATTTGCTGTCAGTTTAGCATATTTATAAACACTAAAGTTGGCCGAAATGCTTCACAGTGAAAAAAAAAATAAATAAATCAAAGATTAACAGATAACACCACGGTAATAATATGAATATTAATAAATGCAATAACTACAAGCAAAAGTAGATGAACAATAAAGGAATTCTAAAATGTAAATATGGTAAATCACTTCACCTGAAAGCCAAAGAAAAGAGTTGAGACTAAAGCAGAAGGAGAATTAATCAACAGTCTGAATGGCACATAGATGGGTAGACTGTTCCACAGATTTGAAGCAGTACAGAAAAAAGCTTGATTTCTTCTGAGTTTTAATCTAAATCTGAGAACATCTAAAAGAAACCAACTTGACAACTTGATTTTTTTTATTTATCTATTTATTTTATACCCCTTAAAGACAAGAATGTTAAAATGTACACTCTGTAGCTAAACAATCTGTAAATGATATGGACAGCACTGTTGCATCATCTAACAATATGGCTCTTTATTGAACGGTAAACAGGATGCAACATACATTTCATGACAATTTCATGAAATCCATTGTCTATTATAATGAGACAGCAGGAAAAAAAATATGTAGACACAAGTCAATATATTAAGCTTCAATGACTATTTCAAGGTTTTCTTTGACACTGAGGTTGCTATAAAGCTTTAATTTAAACAATAAAAGCTCTTTTCATTACTGTTTGTCTTTTAAAGTCACCATTTGCTTATTATATAACAATGTTTGTAAAGCGCTGCATATCTATTTCCCTGTTTCTTTGTATTCATGTTAACATGAGGAGAAAAAAAAATGACAATGTTTTTTTAAAAAAGAAATCAATAAATGAAGTTTAATGGATTTCTGTGGAGCTGTTGGTTGCAGTGTAAAGTGTAATATAGTGTTGTTACGGCCCCTGCTTGTTGCAGGCAGCTGTAGCTGTTTATGCTGCTAATTAGGGGTGGCAGAGCGCTGCCCGGAGTGGCTAAGGCCAGCGACTCTGCCCCGCCCCGTTTTGATTGGCATCCCTCTGGACCAGTCAGGCTGCAGCTCATCAGCTGAAAAGGCTGCAGCTGAGGCAGGTCTGGAGGGGGAGATGCCAGAAAGGCTCAGGCCGCTCTCCCCCTCATGTGCACCGGGTGTGTGCGGGTGTCG
>JBAGKP010000027.1:14155767-14166120 GCA_037177255.1 Melanotaenia maccullochi
AACTGGGCTGGAAGCCGGCAGGTATTCGGCTGGCTTTCAGCTTGGATGGGAACTTTTAAAGCGCTACTACTGTATATCTCAGACTCTCTCCATCCTCCACTTTCTACATCTATACCCAAATGTATCACATAATCCATTGGATCATAATAAAGTAGCCTATAAGAGATGAAGCTGCAATAGAGCAGCTTTGTCAGCTGGGTCATTGTTATACCAACGGCACTGTTGAATGTTCATTCAATCTGGAAAGTGGAGTAAAGAAGGCAATTAGAGTAGGCAATAATACTGCAGCTCATTCATTTTCATTTGTGGCGTTTCATTGACAGCTTGGTCCGTCTAATACAATGTGGGATTTGTGCTCTTGTTTTCAAACAAATGTTTTGTCCAATTATGACTAAAATGTTTGTGGATAATTCTGCAGCAGAATTAATCAGTTTCATCAATGTCTTTAATCTGAAGCTTATTGGAATGCATTTGACTGACCAGCTCTTCACTAAAGGCCTCTTTTGAACACACCAGAATTCATTCTTCAATTTTGTCATGCCAGTATTGTATATTGTGCCAATTTCACTGGGTGTTAAATGTATAATAGTCTTAGCCAAAGAACTGATGCTTGTCGGCTATTACCCACACAGACATGTTGAGTTAAATAAATCAGGTTCAATCGAATTGAAACAATCACAGAGTTGATCTTTATCATATTTATAATGCAAATTTAGGTTGTACGAAAAATGAAAAACTATCCTGACCCTGTCAATATCATTGAGGTTGACAGTCTAAATTCTGTTTATGCTCCATTTATCTTGCATCTATAGCAGAGCTATTTTGATTAATCCAGCCAGTTTGGTGGCAATGTCCACTTAGATTTGCCCACATTCCCTGTGTCAACAAGTATCTTGCACTGTTCATTTGGCAATGACATGCTGAGATAATGGTATAAACACCCAGGCCTCATCTTGAACGGTTGTGATTAAGGTTGCTCTAATTCAGCATAATACAACAGCCCTAAAGAGTTGAGACAGGAGCTTGTCAACACGTATTTCGTGTGGAAATATTTGGAAGTGGATTACGAGAACAGTCCATCTGTCACTTGCAATGTCTGCAATTGAAGCAATTCACCAGCTGGTAGTGAGATAGCTTCATTCAATACTAACAGTGTTGTAAGAGATCTAAAATTTAAACTCTTGCTGGGATACAGAGATCTCTCAAGCTAGCTAAGCTTAAAGCTCTTCAAAGGAAAACACAAATGACAAATTCCTTTATTTATTTTTATTTTTTTTAACTCAAACTACAAACCTGGTAGCTAACTTTAGGATTGTCATCAATGCTCCCTGAGAGAACTCTTTAAAGAAAAAACAGTGTTGGTGAAGAAAGGGTTAGATAATCTTGCAAAGGATGCAATATAGTTACACTGTTTGAGTCAGTGTACTTTTTTTAAACTATCCTGCTGCTAATAAATATTACACATAGCACTGTACAGAAAACGTTGGTAATGTGAAGTAGCATATCTAATTTTAAAAGAAATGTATGACAAAAAGGTCAATCTTGTATCCTGATGATAAAACCAATTGGAATACACATAGAAATAAAATGTAAATACTACACGTGCAGAATGATGGGTTGTGAAACATCTGTTGAATTAAGTCAAATCAGTGAAATCACCTTATTGTCACATATTACTTTGGCAGTGTGCAGCTCCACAGACCCAGTGGAAGCCACAAGGTGTGACTTTAGTGACCTAGCTCCCACCTACCTTGCCTCTTCACTATGTGTATGTTTGAAAGATGGTGTCACTGTGAGCGACACACACCTCCAATCTTGTCAATTCCCACCTCTACTGTCCACATTGAGACAGCTTCAGTGTGAAGTCACAAAAAAAAACAGAAAAAGTTTCAAAGGACAAAACAACTGAGCATAACCATGGATAAAAGAACTGGAACATCACTGCCTGAACCATGTTTAGGCAATGATGTTTTTATTTAACGTTTATTTGAATAATCAGTTGTGCAGCTGTTTGCTGATCTGCCCTTAAAATGACATATTTGCATATTTACACAAGTTATTTTTGACTGAGAAAATGCATTAGATCAAAGTACTTGTGTGGTATACTCAGTGTAAAAGTTAAAGTTTGTGTGACATGGTGAAATCATCTTAATCTGAATATTCTCCATCTTGCCAAAGGACTTCACAAAAGAGGGACCATGAATTTCCAAGTGAAATCCAGATAGTCAAGACATGGCAACACCACTGCTAGCTAAGTAGCTTATAGCTACAGATCATAATCAGACATTGTTATGTGTTTTGTATGTTGTTTATATTTGTTATTCTGCAATCACATTCTAGGATTAGACAGATTACAGATATTCATGAAATTCAGCTGCAGAACAATTACAATAAAAATACAATTTTACTTTTCACAAATTTGACAATTTTTTTTAAAAAATGTCACTTTTATGAAAAAATCACACCCTTCACAAGCTTCCCAACCAAGAGCACAGGGGGTCCACGAGGCTTTGAACATTCAGAGCCATTTTGATTAATGTTCCTATTTTAGGAAAAATAAGTATGATTGTATGTTTTTGTTAACTTGGGCTTTACCATAGGACAGGAGTCAGCCAGAATACATTATTTATGGAGCAAATCTCACATTTGAAAGCATTAAAACAAGCAAGGTTTTAACACGTGACAGCGCAGAGGTTCCACAGCTTTTTAGTATTTGCATGAAGAGGGTCCCCAAGGAAAATAGATAGGGAACCACCAGTTTAGAGTTAGGTTGGATTATCTAACTGTATGTTTGTATCCTCCTCCTTTTTTCTACTTTCTTTTTTACTTTTCTTCAATATTCTACTTTTATTCTGTCCCATCCAGTCAAGACCAGCAAGACTACATAAATTCCATAATTCAAAATAAATACATAAATAAGTAAAAAAAAAAAAAAAAAATCTGATTATATCAAGCCTTATACCCGTAAAGCTCCACTTGGGAAAAGCCAATTTGTTTACACAGCAGCCAGACCATCATTCTGCTGCTACAATGACGGACAGGACAAGTAAAAAAAATGAATAAAAAATAAAATAAAAAAACATGTTTATTCAGGATATTCAGGATATCATTTTTTCATTTTTATTTTTTTTTTCTATACAGTTTTAATCCTAAAATAAGGGTCAAATGAAAGTCATTGGATTAGCCCCACAAATGGATCAATAATCCATGGGATGAGCCAGAACAAACTTAATCCATGGAGTTCCCAAAGGACCCCAAGAATTAGCTGCCAACACCTCAGCCCCTTTGCTTACAGCTGTGGTTTGATTTTCTGGATCACAAAATAAAAATATTTACAAGTTCAAAAACTTCCATAAAAGGTAGGTTGGTTGATTTCGGGTGCATTATGTGGTGCTTGATTTGGTAGCAGGGGGATCAATGGCTTCTCCCCCTGGTAATTCTGGGCTTTGTCTGGTGGTGATGGTAGACTGAATACTTGTGTCTGACAACGATGGCTTGCATGGCTAGTCCCATGTGTTGAGCTGTCAGGGCTGCTGAAAGTGGGTCTGGAGTCTGCCTTGGCCTGATCTATACAATTTTTCTTTATAAAGAGGTAAGAAATATTTCCCATTGTCTTCATTATTATACCTTCCTATAGAAAGTAAGATTGGCCACAGGCTATATTTCTCTAGCAGCCTTGTGAGCCTCCTTTTTTTTAAATTAAACTGGATGAAGTAGCTCTGAGTTTATTTTAAGCTCCAACATGAAAATATTAACTGAGTTGATATGTGGTCCCTATACGCTCAATGAATATTTACTATAACATGATTTTCCCACATCCTAAAACTTCAGTTTTAACATATAACTAGTATAGCACATAGCTTCAGAATAAGATCAGGTTAAAATTGCATCATATCAATGTTTGTATTTGCACAGAGCAAATACAAACATTGATTGATTTGTAAAACTCTAAAATTGACTTCAAACTGGTATAATAACACTGTCTAGAAAGACTTTTCTGTCCACCTCTAGTAACTTTTAATTACCTGGGGTGTCCAGTCTGATTTCAGAGGCAGCCAGTGCCACCCTGGCCAAGCGTATGTCTCTTGCCTCGTTTGGAGTCCATAACTTGGTTTTCATACCCTGTATCATGATGCATAACAATGCTTTATATTCAATGGAAAAAGCAAAATGCTTAACTCTTCGTTCATATTTATTGAGAAATAAAACTTTACACTGTTTAGACCAAGATTGGCTTATTTCCAGTCAGTGATTCCAAGGTCATTACATATCGCTTGTCTTAGTTCTTTACTTAAAACAACCAATCAGTCAGATTATTGGCATAATTCTCACATACAGCATAATCGTATTTGTTTCCGTCACTGTACTGTACTGTAGTTTGTATTATTTCACCGAAGCCGTCGGTTAACCACACCAAGGCCATAAGCCTCAAGCAATGAATTAGTCACTCAAGGTACCTATGACCTTTTTGGGGGTCAGGACAAGTTCTTCAAAACAAAAATTATACTTTGAACTAATTTAGAAATATTACTTTAATATATCAAATGTTAAATATGTTAGATTGATTCTGATTTGATTGAAACGGTCAATTTTGAATTAATATCAATAAAAAAAATGTTACAGAAAAAAGATAATAGTGAAACTAAAGCGAGCATTTATAAGATGGTTTTGTTTCTTCTTCTATTTAGACACTAATATTAGGATGTCCTAACATAACTGACATGTTTCTGCTGTCACCCGCAGCCTTTCTCATAAACATCCGCTGACGCGTGGCTGCCGCATTATCAGCTGTTTTCTATAGGTGTGACTGTCCCAGCAAACCTATCAGGGCCAATGAGATGGCCTTCTATTTCTGTGTTCTAGTGAATCATCTTGCTCGTTCCCTCTCACATTCTTTTTGATGTTCCTTTTTCCTTATGTTGAAGGTCCTCCCTGTCTCTATTATGTGAGTTTTGTTGTCTGTCCTCTTCTTCTGTGATGATGTTGACCCACTCGTATAATGTTCTGATGACTGATTGTGTGCTGTGGGGTGTTCTGATGTTCAGAGGAGGTACTGGTTCCTGTTAGTTGGTTTCCTGTTATCCTGCTGTCGTCATTGTATGCGATTTCCATATCCAGCAATGCATTTGTTTTATTTGTTTCTTCTTTGTGTGTAAATGTCATGTTCACGGTGCTGTCCATGTTATTTAGGTGGTCTGTCAGTTCCTGGGCATGTCCCTGTTTTATTTTCATTTTTTTTTCCAAATTGTCATTCATGTACCGCTTTCAAAGAGTGGGGGTGTAATGGGTGGATGCTGTGTGAATGGCTTTTTCTTCCAGGGCCTCATTAAAAAAACCTACTTGTTATTGCTGAAGGTGGATGTCCAAATTGTGCAGCGTTGATTTTGTATGTAGATTTTGTATTTTCAAAATGAAAATGTGTGGATTTTGCAACAAACTCTAGGAGGGTAGTTATGTCTTCAACTTTTAGGTTTGTGCATTTTTTGAATGCCCTGTCATACCAGAGGGATTCCTATATGTGTAATGTGACATTGATGAAGGTTTTTGTTAATAATGGTACTACATCGTGTGGAATGAGTATTTTGTCTGCTTTGTCTTTTATGTTGTTTAGTTTTTGTGGCAGTTGTTTTGAGTTTTTGCAGTTATGTTTTGTTGTACCGAGAAGGAGTTTTATTACTTCTACCAGAGCTTTTGAGAGGTTGTACGTTACTGATCTATTGCTGTCTATCATAGGTCGGATTGGGATGTCCTTCTTGTGTATGTTTAATGTCCCATAAATTTGAGGAGTGATGTGGGAATTAAGTGATTGCAACCCACATGAATCACATCCATCCATCTATTTCCTACTACTTATCTGGGGTCGGGTTCCTGGGCCAGACTTCCCTCTCCCCGGCTACATTCGCCAGCTCGTCTGGGGGATCCCAAAGGGCTTCCAGGCCAGCCAAGAGATGTAGTCCCTACACATGTCCTGGGTCTTTCCCGGGGTCTCCTCCCAGTAGGACGTGACCAGAACACCTCACCAGGGAGGCATCCAGGAGGCATCCTGACCAGATGCCCAAGCCATCTCATCTGGCTCTTCTCGATGCAGAGGGGCAGTGACTCTAAGCCCTTCCCGGATCACTGAGCTTCTCACTTAATCTCTAAGGGAGAGTGTGGCCACTCTGTGGAGAAAACTCATTTCGGCCACTTGAATTTGTGATCTCATTCTTTCAGTCACTAACGACAGCTGGTGGCCATAGGTGAGGGCAGGAATGTAGACTTCCTGGTAAATCCAGAGCTTTGCCTTTTGGCTCAGCTCCTTCTTCCCCATGACAGACCAATGCAGAGACCTCATCACTGCAGATGTCGCACTGATCCACCTGTTGATCTCCCACTCCATCCTTTCCTTACTCGTGAACAAGACTCTGAGATACTGGAACTCTTCCACTTGGAGAAGGATTTCATTCCTGACCTGGAGAAAATAATTCACCTTTTTCTGGCTGAGGACCATGGTCTTGGATTTGAAGGTGCTGATTCTCATTGCAGCTGCTTCATACTCAGCTGTGAATCTGGAGATCACACTCTGATGAAGCCAACAGAACTGCATAATCTGCAAAAAGCAGAGACCCAATCCTGAGGCCACCAAACCAAATTTCCTCAACATCTCAGATACATCTAGACATTCTGTCCATAAAAGTTATGAACAGAATCTGTGAAAAAGGCCAGCCTCGGTGGAGTCCAAACCTCACTGGAAATGAATCTGATATATTGCCGGCAATGCAGACCAATCTCTGGCACCAGTCATACAGGAACCGGACAGCTCATGCAAGGAGATGCAGCATTCCATACTCCTGCAGCACCCCCACGGAAGTCCTTGGGGGACATAGTCGAATGCCTTCTTCAAGGTCACAAAACTCTTCAAGACCAAGTTGTAACCTCTCCAAGACCCTGAAGAGGGTGTAGAACTGGTCCACTGTTCCATAAATGGGACGAAAACCACAATGCTCGTCCTCAATCTGAGGTTCGACTATTCAACTGACCCTCCTCTCAAGGACTCCTGAATAGACCTTACCAGGGAGGCTGAGGAGGCTGGTCCCCCTGTAGTTGGAGCACAACCTCCGGTCCCCCTTTTTGAAGAGGGGAACCACCACCACCCCAGTCTGGTCATCCAGGGAACTGTCCCCAATGTCCATGCAGTGCTGCGGAGGCGTGTCAACCAAGATAGCCCCACAAAATCCAGAGCCTCAAGGAACTCTGGGCAGACCTCATCCATCCATGGGGGCCTGCCACCGAGGAGTTTTTTAACCATCTTAGCAACCTCAGCCCCAGAGATAGGCGAGCCCAAGCCAGGGTCCCCTGACACTGCTTCCTCATCAGAAGACGTGTCGGTGGGATTGAGGATGTCAGAAATGTTCCCTCCACCGACCCACAACATCCTGAGTCGAGGTCAGTAGCTGCCCATCTCCACTGTACACAACTTGATGGAGCACTGCTTCCCCCTACTGAGCTACTGGATGGTAGACCAAAATCTTCTCGAAGCTGTCTGTACATCATTCTCCTTGGCCTCTCCAAGCTCCTTTTCTCCAAAACAAAGAGTTTTTGCCTTAGTGACTGCCAAAGCCACATTCCACTTAGTCTGCTGATACTCATCAAGTGCCTTTGAACTCCATCTTAAGCTTGGCGGCATCCATCACTGCTGGTGTCCACCAACAAGTTCAGAGATTTCAACCAAGACATGCAACAATGAACAATGAACGGCCACAGCTCCAGTTGGTCGCCTTAACAATAGAGGCACAGAACACAGTCCACCTGGACTCAATGTCCCCCGTCTCACCCTGGACATGGTTGAAGCTCTGCTTGAGATGGGAGTTGAAACTGCACCCTCACAACACATTTGGGTGTGCCAGGCCTGACCGGCATGCTCCCCCCACCATCTGAGCGAACTCACTACCAGGTGGTGATCAGTTGATAGCTCCGCTCCTCTCTTCATCGGAGTGACCAAGACATGTGGCCCCAAGTCCAATGACACAACTACAAAGTCATGCATCAAGGTGACTCCAACTATATCTAGCCAGAACCGCTCAACCTTGCACACCACCTCAGGATCTATCCCCACTAAAGCAGTAACATTCTATGTCCCTAGACCTAGCTTCTGCAGCTGAGGATCAGACAACCAAAGTCCCTGCCTCCGGCCACTACCTAGCTCACCCTGCATCAGATCCCATGGCTCCTTTTAGTCTCTGACCCAGTGATTTGTTGTGGCATTCCAACTCTGTAGCCAAGATTCATTCCCTGTATGGTATAATTTTTGGTGTCATGGCGAAGTTTAAACCTTTTCATAGTTCAGCTTTTTCTGTATTTCTGAGCATGTTTTGAACCCATTTATATTCACATTTTTAATCTGTCCTCACAAAAATGCTCTCAGTACAGACAGTATTCTGTGAACACAGAAAAACATCTGATATTAGGGATTCCAAACAGTTTCAGATTCCTGTATCTTTCTAAACTTATTCAACAGTGATCTTTTTACACTACCCTTAAATGTATCTGAGTACTGCAAAAGCTGTAAAACACACACACACACACAAAGACACAAACAAAAAAAAAACATGTTGTATCCAAATATCCGTGTCTGATCCAATGTTTGGACCTTGCAACTGAGACTACACACTTTGCATTTCATTTTCTTTGGTCCTATCTCCAAGAATACTTTCTGCATGGCATCAGAAGTGTATTTAAGTGGTCTCTGGCATATACTGGTATAATGTTGGTGTAGACTAACTCTTACATGTACAGAATCAAACACAGAATCAGCCAGGATTCTGTTCCAATGTAATGACATCTTTATATTAAAATGGATTCAGTAGATCTTCTCGCCACTTTCAATTACAATTATACTACACATTGGTGCAGATTGTATTAGCCTGTGCAATCAAATACATGTTCATCTAAATAATCATTTAAAATGATCTCACTTTTTGAGATAAGCTCATCCAGTTTCTATCCAAACTATCCCTTAAGACTCCAAAGGTCCCTGTCAGCAAAGATATTGAAGGGTTTGAAATACCAACTTGACATTAAGTTTGTCATATTTTCCAGACACCAATATAACTAATCATTTCAATTTGTTTTGGTAACCTTCTGGCAAAACTATCCATAACTATTGTTAACATAACCTACAACACTGATGTGCACATTCATTTTCAGTGGCTTGAGCACAAAATTATATATTTGAGCTGTTTGCCTGCTTTGCAGTATCCTCATCAAAATCATGCAACATATTTTTATGCAGAGCTGCTTTTCATATGTTTATCCCCAGAGGCAGAAAGCACAGCATGTACAGAGGAGTCAAAGAGTAGGCATGTAGACTGTAAATCAGAAAAAGCAGTCACTTTTAAACCAATACCTTTAGCTTTACAACTCACCATCCCTCTACACACAAACAAGGTTACAAAAACAGCATATGAAATTGTAGGTACTTTTGGTGTTTGCACCCCTGCTGAGTTTCCCCACCAGCCCCAGCAGCTCTGCACAGAAACTGAAAGTCTACTTAATGTTTCACAGAGGTAAAAAGACCCATGTGATCAATACTGTAAGTTATCATTTTCTTGCTTTCAAATAATATTTTGTTTTCACCATGCTCAATTTATTTACAGTTAAAGCAATAGTTTAAACTGTAATAACCTTGCTGTAGTGTGCATGCACATCCAGATACGTTGAATTTAAATGACCCAGCATTACCATTAAAGTAATATTATAATTTTAAAATTTATTTAATGAACTCTACAAGATATCTATTGTAGAGTGGTGTAGCGGATTCGGCCTAGGAATATAAAGATTGGAATTTTTGTTTAAATCCTGTGTTTAATCTTTGAGGACTTTTTCTCCTTGCAGACAAACATTCCCTCTCACTGTAAAGTGGGGGTCTGGCTGGTAAAAGCCCAGGACTCAGATTTATGACTTGGTTTTCAGCTCCACAGGTCAACCTCCAAAATGGAAAGCAGGGAGCACTGTGTTAAGTTATATCAAAGATCTGGGAAATTTCTGAACTTTAATGTTCTGCAACACAAATCTGCCTTAACAAACTCAAAGTTTTATGGATCTTAGATGGTAATCATTGTAATCAGAAGGTTGTCCACTTTGAAGCCATTTTCTTTCTAAACTTGTGTTTTCTTCAACTGATAAGAAAAAAACCCTTTCCCACAGATTTCAACTTCAAGACCCTGGACACACCAAGAAATGTTTATCTTACACATTCCGAGAGGGGTAATAGAACATGTAAGGTTTTCTCTGTGTCACCACAGAAAGGAATCTCATTGTCTGATTAAAGAGTAAAAGATTCTACTCTTATTATTTTAAAATATTCATTTATAT
>JBAGKP010000027.1:14219808-14236710 GCA_037177255.1 Melanotaenia maccullochi
CCTCCCCGTCGACTATTGAATAGAAAAATACTTGACAAAACGATGATGAGACAAATGTGTCCTTTTCTTCCCACAAACAGGGATGTTGTTCTTGTGATTTTAAAGCCATTTAGTTTACAATATACAGTAAACATTATGCAGACAGGCAGCGATAATTCGGCTATGATGTTTGTCCATGTCTACATGGTGAATTAAGAAATGGTAAAGTAAAGTCATAAGTAGTGAAGTTACTTTTCAAATGCAGAAACAAGTAAAGTAATTTCATTACAATTTACAGAAGTAATGAGTAACTTACTTTTTTAGAGTAACCCTAACACTGTGACTCACCTACGTACGGCCTACTGGCAGCGTGGATCCGTTAATTGGCTCATCTTTTCAGGGACAGTCTGTCCAACTAAGTTCTTTTCAAGAAGTTATATTAATAAATGGAAAAATCCAAAATAACGTTCACATACTTTTTTGCATGTCATCATACTTTATGCCATTAAATACATTTTAAGGGCCTCATTTATGTAACAAAGTACCATGGCCAACGCTGTATTAGTCTACCTAAAGCACATAAAGCACATCAGCCTACATGTTTATGTGTCTTTGCATGTGTCCCCCATACCTATTGATATAAAGTGCAATTCAAAACATTAGTAAAACAGCAAAGATATCTTCACCCAGTTAATGTACTTTACATTAAATACATTTGGCTACAGGAAAACAATTAAACTTAGAAATCATAGATTAAAAAATGCAGTGCTTAAGGATGATGCTTAAACAATAATGCAGCAAAATTTTATTAAAACGTTTCTCTCTTGCCTCCCTCTCCTCTCCACAACAGCATCCAAGCCCCAGGCAGTACTGCCAAATAAATGCCTCAGTGCCACTGCTGGCACGGTACTCTGATGACCACAGTGACCTACGGTGAACACACATTGGCAGTTTATATGAAAGCAAACATTATTTATGCTTATCTGTACTTTATGGGTACTTTGCAGACTCTTTTATCTAAAGTGATGTAAAATATAAATACAACATTCATTATATTTGCTAAGAACAGAAAAAAATTTGTATATTACACCATTTTGTGATTGTGTAGGCTATAGCCTACAGTTAATAACTGCCTTTAAATTATGATCTGCCCACATTTATTTGAAATTATTCAACACTGAATGTTAACAACTATATTGTGGCTGTTGGGAAAATACTTATTTGGCGCAGTTACCTACTTGGTGATGTTAGCTTACAGCTTAGAGTAGTAACATGCCCTTACAATGTAGTTATTCTTGATAACATTTTATATGAATTAGGACAAAGAAACAAATAACAGAAAATACATATATAGGCTAAGGATTACCTAGCATATAGGCTATAAGCTAGGCTTTAATAAGGGCATCTTTTCCTGCACTCTCAAAGTTGTTCTGTTTTTCTTATGAGTGCATATCTTACATAAACTGCTTTTAACCTACACTTTAATATAAAACATATCTTGTTATAATAAGTTATCAAATGTTGATCAAGAAAATCTTCAAACTTAAGACTGTTCATTTTCTATTTTGTCAGATATTTTTATCGTTGCTGCAGCGTGCTGTTCATTCACTGCTCAGTCTGACACGCAGTGATGAGTGGAGATATTTCAGCAACGATGTGCAGTTTGATGTTTGTGTGAAGCCAACAAACTTCATTAAACATCACAGAATCTACCATAACACACAAACAGAGGTGATGAGGCAACTAAAGAGGAGAGGAGGAGGACAGGTGCTGCTAGGGTGGAGAGAGACGTTATTTTGAGTCCTTTGGTGCTGCAGGCAGGTACTTTCAGATACTATCAGGTACTATCAGGTACTATCAGAGGGAGAAAATGTAGAGCTGGTGGATCTTATACATGTAGCAATATCACTGGTTTTTGGGGAAGTGATTTACGTCTACTGGCTGGTAGATTCAAGTTTTTGTGTTGATGTTTAAACAGCAGGAGTTGCCTGCAATCTTAAAACTAAGGCTTCCCGCTTTCTTGTAATAAATATCAACCACTCCGGCATTGCTGACAGCTGAGTTTATTTGGGATCTATCTGTTTAGCCTGAAAAAATACTTTTGTGATCAATAAGTTATGCCTGCAGAGACTGTGAGGGCAGGAGCGTTGCTGAAACCATAATAATATAAATAATATGAATAATATGGTTATAATAGACTTTACAACAAAGTCCTTTTTTTTGTGCGTTGTCAAACGAAAGTGAAAGATACAAATAGAGAATTTATGATCTAATCAAGTGTATAAATTCATATGGATTTAACTTCCAAGTGACTATCAGGTTATTGTGGTGTCGTCATTGAAGCTGCTGTTTGACTGGGAACTGTCTCTAATTATGATAATAAGTCAGTTTGCTAGACAGACTGAATTTTGCAATAATGATGGATGTTCTTAGAGGCCATATCACCCCTCTAAAATTGTGCCACATGGTTCAGTTTACACCAGCAACGGTCAGTCGGTTTAACCGAGTCACACACAGAGTGCAGCCAGACAGCCAGAAGAGAAAGTCACATATTTTCCAAAGAAGATAAACTCTGGATGCCAGAAAAGGGAGAGAAAGCATATGGTAAGAAAATGAAGTGAGAGGCTTCTTATTAATTTCTTAGAGAAGACAGATGAGCAGACAAGTGAAATTATATTTATATCCACATTATATATATATACATAAAATAAAATATGTATAATCATAAATCATAAAATTCTATTTATCGGTTCCTCCAAACCTCAAATAGAAATCTCTAACGCGAGTCAAACTAAAACTTGGGTGTTAGGAAGTTAGGGTGGCTCCTCTGACACACAGGGGTTTACTGTCAGACCATGTGAATAGGAATATTTTCATTAAAATTTTAACAGACAAAATGCCCCAGAAAACTCAAGGGGCTTTCTTTTTGCTCACATACAAACATTTTTAATAACCATCTGGGACTAAAGAAATGAAAGATTGATTTTATCGTCCACCTCTTCTGCTGGTGAGCCTCAGAGACAAACAGCTTGAGACTATTTTTTAACCTTTTTAGTCCACGTGTCCATCTATAAAGGTTATGGTATTGCTTACACAGGTCTAAAAACCAAACATGGACAGAGGGCAGAGGACATTTATTTCCATTTTTACCCATCAGTCCTGCCTGCTAGTCTCTCTGTGCAGAGGTCCAACAATAACAACACCTCAGGCATGTTGACTTTCGTCTTCCCTTGGGAGGTTCCGACTGTTTTGACAGGAGAGATAAATGATGTTCTCTTTCTTTGATTCAAACTGCAGCAACTCCCAAAACAGCACACACACAAAAACACTGCACGTAAGACTATTGACAGAACAAGCTGTACATCACTCTCCTACTCAACCTGAGTTGATGCTCTTCCTTCTCTTGTTCCGCATCGTTCCATCCCAAACTGTCTGTTTTTATTTCCCCTTTCAGCAGTGGGTCTGTTGTTTTCAGTCACTAAACTTTTGTGGGCTCACATGCCTTCAGCAAACAAAACGGTTGTGAGACAAACCAAAATGCTGACGAGAGACGTTGGCCTGGATTCTTGAAGGGGCCCTGTCATCTTTATGTGAAAGACTGCTAGGACTACCTGGAGATTAAAGGAAAAACATTAGCTTAAGTTAAAATGAGCTTGTTTCTTTCACCTGCAATCTTGACAAGTAAAACAAGAAATAGCTTTTTATTATCCTCCATGAGCTTTAATTTAGCCACAACATAACAGAAGCTAACAGAGAAAGACTCCAACCACCCAGTCACTGCAAACACTGACATTATCTGACCTTTAGAGATGACTAAAGGTCTACAAGCCACTTCTGTGTTTCTTGGCAATAAGAGCAAAGTGGGAAAAGTGCCATTTTTAAATATACCATGTGCTTTTTGTTGTTTAGGCCAAGAAGAATAAACACAAACTGTTGGATGTCTGTCATTTTCCTCCTTTGTTTCTGTGTCACATTCTTCTTTATAATTAAAGTAAGACGTCATGCTTTTATTTAACGGCTGCACCTGTCCAGCTTATACTCCACCTCTCAGGTAAGGGTATTAGATAGCTCAGGGTAAAAGATCAGGCTGTTCTGAAATAAACTGGCCTGTCCTGAGCTGGACCGCTTGATGGAAACACAGCTTTTGTTTGCTGTGTACATGCTACAGATCTGTTTATACTCATGGCTAAAAATAATTTTAAGAGATGCTACGTCTATGAAATACTGAACATTCAGCGTTTCAAATTTATGAGGCACTTCTTCCTGTCAGATGTTTTTCCTTGTAAGGGGGATGACGTTTATTATGACAGTAGGTTCTTGTTGCATTTCTAGCCCACGTCAGCCTGTTCATGCTCCTGAATGTGCTTGCAGCTTTCCATCCATGTTGGACTGCGTGGGAATCCACAGAAGCACAAACAGCAGATGCTGCTCTGAGTCATATATTCTTTATAAAATGTTTTTTCTCTTTTCCAGGTCTGTCTCTTTCTTAAATAACTTATTTGAGTGTCTAATTGTTTCTGTGTTTGCTTGTCTAATGCTCTAACAGCTCTGTGCTGTCAGTAGAATTGGAGACTAATTCATCAAAACCCGGCTACACTTAAGGTTCAAATCTATGTTGCTTTAGCAAACAGAAATCTAATTATTGGATGATGGATTGTTGGATGAATTTGTCCCATAAAGGTGTTGGCTGGTCAGTTTGTCTTAATAGTAAATGCAACTTACTTAAATATTGAAACATAATTGAATCAAGCGACCTAACACAAAAAGACTTGCTGAAGCTGAAAACTTTCCTGACTATAAACTCAAGTACATCAAGCAGGTGCTTACTTTGTGCATGTATGTGTAATGTACATATAAACACTTTTGGTGCATTGACCTGCTTCCAAAGACAGAAGCTCTGGGTAGCAGCTCCCACAATAAGGCTTTATGCTAGGTACAGAAGAAAAATTATGATCTGGAAAAAAAGGGCCAGCAAAATTTATTCTTATTCTCTCTAAATCAGTGTTTCTCAAATGGGGGCACGTGTACCCCTTGTGGTACGTGGAGACATTCAAGGTAGTATGGGAGAAAATAAAAGGGGGTTAACTTGTGTTTACATCATGAGGTAATTTAATTTTAAGGTAATTGTACATTTAAAAATTCTTGAACTTGAAGTTACACTGAGTTATGCTCTTAAAATAAAACAGTATATTTTTCACTCCCAGATACATGAGATTAAATATTTTATGATTTTGTTGATCAGTTGGGATCAAGAAGTGATAAAATGACCAACTATATATACAAACATACTGTATCTCACAGAAATAAGTACACCCCTCAGATTTTTGCTAATATTTCATTATATCGTGAGACAACACTATAGAAATGAAATTTTGACACACAGAATTTCAAAGTTTTGTTCTGTTTTGCTCTCGGTTTCCCGTCATTATCGGCACCTCAGCTGTTCCTCATTAGTCCTTCAGTGTGTTTAAGCCCGTTGGTTTCAGTTCGTCCTTGCCAGTCCATTGTTAGTTGTTGTTAAAATTGTAGTTTTTCTGTTCTTTAATCTTCATAACATGCTTCGTCATGTAGTTCTCTTGCCAGGTAATGTTTCTTGTCATGTTATTTTGCGTCAGGATTATTTAAAGCTTTATTCTGCACCCATTTGCCTTCTACCTTTTCAAGCCTGCATGTGGGTCCACACCTCTCATCCACAATGCGACTCACATGGTAAATGGTGTGTATTTGTACAGTGTTTTACTCTACCTGGAATGATACCCAAAGTGCTCTACATCACATTCACAAACTGAAGGTCGAAGCTGCCATGCAAGACACTCAACTACAATCCAACAGGTGCAATTTGGGGTTTGGTGTCTTGCTCAGGGACACCTCAACATTAACTCAACAGGCCTGGGATCAAACCAGCGACCCTCTGTCATGGTTTCTGGGTGTTGGTGTGTTATGTTCATGTTCTTGGTTTTCTGGTCATGTTTAGTTAGTTTTTCCCTTGTGTCCTGTGGTTTTCTGTTCCTGCCTCGTTAGTTCACCTGGTCTGATTACTCATCCACTTCACCTGTTCCCCATTACTCCCTCTGTGTATAAGTACTCCCGGTTTTCAGTCATTCATGGTCAGATCCTCATTTTGTCGTGTGTGGTTTTTGTTCTCTGGAGTTTATCCCTGTCGTCTGTGGTTTCCTGGGTAATAAACCTTTTTACGTGCACCAGTTCTGCCTCCTGCCTGCATTTGGGTCCTCACCCCCGCCGCCAATCGTGACAAAACTATCCACATCTATTTTAGCTGGTAGACTGAAAAACTACTTGCCTAATCTTAATCAATGACTACAATGTGTGCAAAACAAGCCCAAATCATAAGCCTTCCACCACCGTACTTGGCAGTTGGTAAAAGGGGTTTGTTCAGGAATGTTTGGTTTCTAATAAACTGTTTTACACTGCAGCCACATAACATCCCTTTAGGTCTGTTTGTTCTAAAGACATGTTCCAGATGCTTTAGACTGTGTTTAAATACAACTTAGCAAAAAAAAAGAGGCACAGCCAAACCTTTGCAATAAAACAATATTTTTTTCAGTTTTCTTAACACTATTGTTCTAAAATGTTTAACATTTAGTGGTACTGGCCAGTACTCAAGCTGCTACAAAGACTTCTGCATGAGAATAATTGAATCAAATTTTTGTGAGAAAATACTATGTATTAGCTGTAAAATGTTAACTAATAAAATGCATGTCTCTTTGGACTGGGATTTGCTAAAATTAGTAAAATAAAGCCATTGTGCATGCTGATTACATTTTTACTGGAAAAAAATGGAATTGACATGGATGAGTGAAGCCCATTTCCCAAATAGCAGCAATAATGCTGATGATGGCTGAAAAGCTTCATTGACTTCCTGTCATCCAGTGAAAATAAGAACATTAGCTCTAAAGGATGAACAGTTTTGTTTCATGTTTCATTATTCCACAAGTATTAAGGGTTGATTACCTTCCATGCCAGCTGGTTTATAGGAAACTGATGGACTCAATGGATTAAGGGTATTCTTTCTGGTACAAAGTGCTTGTAATGTGAGAGTTATATTTACAACACTTGTGTATAATGAAATAGTCACCTTTGCAGTATGTTTTGTGTGTTTCTCCTCAGCATTTTAAGGTTGTTAATGAAACACTAATTTATTTTCTCTGCTCTCTGCTGGCTCGACTTTCTCTCTGAATTGGGGCGATGGACAAGGTAAGTGATGAGCACTAAAGAAAAGCTGACACATTGCTGGCTCCATTTCATTTTAAATGTCAATACTTGTGTTTGAAAGGGGAGCAAAACAAATGGATAACAATGGATATGGCAAACTCTGGACCCTCTGATCTTGTCATGCATCATTTTAAGTGGCATATTGCTCAATACTGATATTCCCCATCGTGAAATCAACCCAACAGATGGAAAGAACTAGTGTTATTTTATATATATAATAGAAGAAAAACAGTCTAGCTAGAGAACTCAGTGATTCCTGTAGGAAACTCCATTTTAATTCTATGGCACATTTTCTTTTATTTCACTTCTTCTTTGGTTCTGTCCATTTGCTTTGTAATATGCTTGATAGCTATAAGGTGCCATAAGGGTATGCTGGAGTTTCGGTCTGTTAATGAAAAAAGCCCCTGCATCGAAAACCATTTGTCAGATCGCTGTGTGGCTAGGTGACGCCGAGAATTGAGTGTGTGCAAATAGTGTATGGATAGATGAGTTTATGCTTCTATGCACTCGAGTCTGTATATATGCATTTATTTATTTATTTATTTTTTTTTTTTGAAGTGTCGCTTGTGCAACACATTCCTCACAGGAGACATAAATGAGTTGAACTCAAGCTGTGGAAGGGTATGAGTGGAAATATAAAAGTGTTAACTGTGAGGAAAGGTAAGGAGATGGAGGGAGAAGGTAAAGTGAAAGGAAAAACAGAGGCGGGGGTTGAAGTGTTTGAGAAATGAAAGTGATGAGTGTGTGTGCTTGTCCTTGCTTATATGTGTGAAAACTTAATGTCGCTTAGTCAGAGAGTCAGCAAAGAGGCAGGTCGCTGTTTCTAGGAACTGCCGTCGCCTTCTGCTTCATTGGCTTGGAGGTTGTTTTATTCCACGATGCAGTTCAACTGTGGCTCAGGTGACTCTAAATGTGAAGAAGGTGGTTTTTCAAACGTATCAAATAGAAGTATATTGCAAAAGTGTAATGGAAACACTTTTTTCACATTTCCACATCACCGGACATGATGTAGGGGGTCACATGATCAGTTCATTTCAAGTAAAGATGGCATGGTATGTATGGATGGAGGAGGAGACAAAAATCTTTTTACAAATAATATAAGAAAAATATAACCATCATCCTTGATAGCGAACAACAGCAAAGTGCAGTTTTACAAGGAATTTGAAATCTCCTTTTCCTCAAAGTGGAGTCTCATGAGATGAGACTTTCCAAGGATTACAGCTTATGTGCTAAAAACCATTCAATGGAAACACCTACAAATCAAAAGTATACTTTGCCGAACTTTATAAATATTGCTTTTATTTTTATGAAACAATAATGGAGCTTATGAAGGCATGTTTCAATGAACAGCTTACATTACATTGAGATAAGTCTACTTGATGGTTGCAGATGTCTTTTCAAAACTCCCAAATATTCAACTCTGATCCAATGGTACATTCACACATATGCAAGTCATCCAAGCCATGGACATTGATGCACCCAGACAGCGTCATAAATACATTCACTGCAGCCTGGCTTGTCTTTCTTATATTGGTGCTTAAAACTAGACTAGTTTTGTTTGTTTTTATTCCCCCCAAAGCAGCTGAAACATACTCATCAGACCACAGAACACAAATCTACGGCCTTTCTGTTTAAGTGATGTTTCTTCATAGACTTCATACATGACTTCCTCCTGTAATAAAATTCAGGTTACATTTTTGCATGCAAAAAAAATGAACTGTTTTGGTTGAAAATAGTTTATTTAAGATATGCCTGAGCCCATGTTGCTATATTGATCATTGTGACGTGACCGTTTCTTATGCAGTGCTGCTTGAAGAGCTTAAAGGTCATGCAGATCCAGCAGGGGTTCAATACTTGGCCTTTGCACTGAGATTTCACCAGACTGTCTGAATCTTTTCAAAATTTCATGAAGTCTGGATGCACAAAATCAAACTTCTCTGCAATCAAAATATCCAAAAATCACTCAAAAGGATATCAACTCTATAGAGCCTTTAGCTTTCATTCTAGCAGCATTTGCTGCAGCATCATTGAAACAAGTTTTTAAGTTTTATAAGTTTGCATCATATTTGTTTCCATACGATTGCATTAATTTTTTACCGAGATCTTGTATTGATGATGGGGGAGTCAGACAACAATGCCGTCTCCAGCATATCCCAAAAATTCTCAATGAGTTTAAGGTCTTGACTCTATGGTGGCCAATCCATGTGTGAAGCACTATTTCACAATTTGAGCCCAGGCTGTTACAATGGTGCTTCTCCATCATTCTTTAAGTTTTTAATAAAAAGTGTTGGACAGTTTTTAAACAAAATTTTAGTAGTTTCAGCAAACTCCTTAGATGTTGTCTTAGCATGAAGCTAATGATTTGACCCCTATATAAAAACAAAACAAAACAAAACAAAACAAGATGTGTCTTCTGACATGGTTGTTTAAGAAATGAGTAATAACTTATTGCCAACTCAAACATAATCCATGCAATTATTATCCAACGAGAGGCTCCTACCTATTTACTTAGTTTATGTTTGTTATTTTGGGATTTATTTGAGACAGGCAGTGCCTTTTCACTTATGTTTTTTTTCTTTTTTATCATGTCATTTATCTGATCACAATTATTGCATAAAGGGTATGTGTTCTAGCACAGCAGTCTTAAAGAGTTGTAAACTTCTGATTATTGTATTTTTTTTCCAGAAAAAAAAAAAAAAAAATATTTTAAAACAGCTGTAAATTTTAGATTAAAAACAGGTGGCACACTATATCAATTTGCAAGATGTTTTATTTCTTAAAAATAAAGGCATCCCATACCTGAGGATACTGAATCTTTGTCTCCACTTTAAGTTATTTAATAAAGAAATAAACAAAGCATATTACCAACCCTCTGACATTCAACTACTAAAAATAACTCAAGGGTGATGACGGTCTGCAACGTACAATAATGAATCCTAATAATTTTTACTCTTACCCCGCCAACCCTCTGAGCCACTGCAGTCAGAATAGCTGTTACTGGCTATGACTGCTGTAATAGCATCGATAATTCTGCCATCCAATCTTTTATCCAAGCTGTTCATCCCACAGTATTTCAATTATCCTGTTTCTCTAACAAGCTAAACAGACCTATCACTCAGTTCCACTCTTCCCAAAACCAGACACTTCCATTATTTCTTTAGCATTTAATTGACAGAGCAAATGATCTACCAGCATAGTTGCACTTTGAAAGTCAAACAAGGCTTTTAGGTCTGAGCTGTGAATATTCTCTTGCCTCTGACAAAAAACAAAGAATGCCCACCATTGTCTCTAATATATTTCTCTGAGTTTTTGATACATAACCATCTCTCTGACAATGTTCCATCCTCTCAAAAATCTGTACTGTATTGATTATCTTTATATTGAGGCTTTCCACTTAACTACAACGCAGCTCGACCCTTATCTTTTCTTTCCAATGAAGTGTTAGAAGATTCCATCTGGAGATGGAGAAACTCTAGTTCTATAGACTCTCGCTGGCAGCTGCTCTAAACCCCTGGCACACTGTAGCTAATAACCACTTCACCTCAGGGCGTGGGTCCAGATGAGCTTTAAAAAGGAAGGAGAAAGAAATTCACCCCCTGCCCGCTCATCGCAGGAAGTGCAGTCTCAGCAGCCGCCAATGCAAAAGCGCTGTGATTTATGCAGAGACCAAAGAAGGCTCAGAGTGCAAACAGCTGGCCCGGCCTCACCAAGGATAATGTAGAGCCTTCTGATCTTTTAATATATGCACTAATTACCAATATATATATATATATATCGACTGTGTGTGTGTGTGTGTGTGTGGCAGAATGAACACTGATCATGTAACTGGTCATACCAACAGTCACCTCTTCTGATCTTGATATTTTGAAATGAGCTACAAGAAATTAAAGAAAAGGTGAGACTAAGACAATTTGTCCTCTACTTAATTTTATGCTACACATATGACATATATTTAGTGCCAATAACGATGGGTTGATGATCTTGCAAACTTTGAGTGGTTCATATTTGAGTGGTTACTAATTGAAATTAAATGCAACCCTTAAGTATCATCTTCTTCACTTTTGTTGCACATTTCACTGCTACATGGATTTTGGCAATAACAATGGAACTGGTTGAGGATAAATGTTCTGTTTTCTGTAGAAAATTCAAAGCTTTCCATGAAGTCTGAGCCGAATGAATAGGAAAAGCAGGACGAGAGTCAGGATGATGTCTTTTTTCTCCCCATTTCTTTAGAACAGGGACATTTTGGTATAGAGCTATTTGGTTTAAATTATTACTTTTGTGCTGTAACCTCCTGTTTGTGAGACATAACCTGCACTTGCAGGACTTGCGTCTCATCCTGGAAGTCAACAGCGACTAGAGAGCAACAGAAACACCAATGTTGTCCAAGAAGTTGAAAAATGCACCTGTGCCTAATTTGCATTTTGGTGAATAATCTGCTGCTTCCACTTAACTTTTTAAAGGATCATTTTTGCTCCCTTTCTGTATGTAAGTGTGTATGTCCATTTTGTTATGCAACACATCCACCAGAAGGCAGTGCAAAGTTCAGTGTTAATAAGAGTTAATAGTGTAAAGAAGAAAATGTTGAGAAATGAAATTTTTTAGCCTCTGGAAGCTGCTGGGCAGCGATGGTTTCAGAAATGAACATTATAAATGTCACTGTGCCATTAAAGATGTTGTTATGTTTTCACATACCAGAAGCCAGAACCTGCAGACAGGTGTGTTGTCAATCGTGATGTCAATCCAGCATGAGCAGATATTTGATTGCCCTTTATAATGAGTTCTATGAAGAATTTTGAATGGTATTAGTTGCATATTTGAATTTTTTGCCATTTTAAAGGTGTATATCAAATGACAAGAATGTTCCTTTTTCCTATGTTCTGTTTTCTTTCCTTTATTTTTCCATTGTGAAGTTAAAAATGTCTATGCTGTTGATGACATAGGCTTGTTATTCTAAGATGCGAGTCGCACCCAAGGGCCCACCGCTGATTAAGGATACGGAAGAATCATAGGGAAAATTACCTTTGTTTGCATGGACCTGACAAGCAATCTCTTGCTAGTAATAACTACCTTTTTTCCTCCCCTGGGAAGCTAGCAGTTGTTTGATTGGAAGTGCTGACAGGCTTTGCTTGGTTTTTAACATAAAGCTCAACTTTCATTTCCCTAAAGCTGTGTCTACACTGAAAGTGTGTCAGCCTAATTTTTCAGCTGTCCATTTCATGTTGGCCTAACAGAGCTGATGCACACCCTTTTTAAATCAATTCAGCTGTCAACACAGGCGGCATAGCCTATTTTTACACTAGAAGTCTATTTTCCTGGATTTTATATTCATAATTGCATGCAGCAGGTGTTGTTTCTTGCTGTGAGGTTGAAAGCCCCACCACACTCAACTTGAAATGTTTATGTCAATAGCATTTTATTTGAACTTCAATGTGTAGACTGAAGGCTTTCAGAACAGTTGAGATGAAGCTTTCTCTGAGCTCACCTAGTGTAAGGCTTATAACTACAGGGATGATTTTAATTCGCTAGTGTGCTAGTTAATTATATAATGCATTAGAGACTTATGGCTGAAAACCATGATTCTTTATATTTATTTACTGTCTTAGCAGTTAAGTTTTGTCGATGGCATCAGAGCTTGGATGAAGATCAAACATGATGCTCAGTCCAGCAATTACTTTTCACTCCTGGCATATTTTCAGCTTGATCTTCCATGCAAAAAGGAGATAGTAACACGGCAAAGTACATAGAGAGCATTTCATAACATAAAGCACTACAAGACACTTTCTGAAGAAAGCAAACAAGTTTAATTCAAATCCAATTTCCTGCATGTCACTTTGATCCAACTTAAAGCCATCCAGCTTAATATACTAGTATTCATATAATACTGATTGATAAAAAGAAGCCTAGTTGAGGTAAACAAAGGGTTGCATTGAATTGGTTATCTATATGTTTCATGATATATATAGGTCTATAACAGTCCAGACAACCAGGTCTATTTAAATATTTCTGGAGTCATAGTAAAGGGAACAATTATAGTTTTGTTAAGATGTGTAAATAGCAATGAAGAAAATGAAAAAAAAAATAAACACATTTTCAGAATTAATATAATTATTTCTTTTCATATTTTCTATGGGAATCTTTGTAGTCTTGCCCTGACTTGTATGCGTGAACCCTGAATTCTGGGACAGTATTTTTAAAGTCAAACCTTTCGGTTTCTAAAACCATAAATCAATCCATTCATAATCCTCATTAAAAATGTTAACACCTTTCCATTGCATGTTAAACAAAACACATTTAATGAGTGTCAATGTTAAAACCTTAGCTATCAATATAATGATTAATGAAACTGAGCTCCAATGGCTCATCTATAAATTGCTCAGTGAATTTGAAACTATTAACTGAATCACACCACTAAATGTAAGTATTTCTTGGCTTCCATTAATATATTTGGCAGAAAATGGGTCAGATTGGGTGGGAGATTGGGTTTAAACACAATTCTGTCTTGTTAATGAGCAAGTCTTTCATAGAGTGGTGCGATTTAATTTCTCCTATGAGGTCTGTCTTCTTTATTTATTCTTTATTATTCTCCATATATTTACTACATTTAATGATTTCCAGCTAAGCAAATCAAAATCTGACCGGGTTAAAGATAAAGAGAGAGAAAATTTGCACATCCCATTCCAGCATCTAAATACAGGATGACATCTTTTTCACCACACTTCTTTAGAACATAGACATTTTCTTTTATGGGTATTTGGTTTAAATTATTTTTATTTGCCTTTATATTTAAATGAACAATCAAATCAAAATGTTATACAGATAAAGTGGAATCTCTGGGAAAACTATGCTATGAAGAAATTGATTTCAGTTTAGTTATTTTAGAAATTTTTTGAAGCAAGCTGTGACTGTTAACTGTAAGTTAATTAAATTATTATTAATTTGGAATCAGTTAAACCAGGGGTGCCCAAGTTCGGTCCTCGAGAGCTACCATCCTGCAACTTTTAGATGCAACCTTTCTCCAACACACTTGATTTAGATGTCATCTGCATGTCATTCAGCTCTGCAGAGGCCTGGTAATGAGCCAGTCATTTGATTCAGGTGTGTTGTAGAAGGGTTGCATCTAAAAGTTGCAGGATAAAAGTTGCACGATGGTAGATCTCGAGGACCGGACACCCCTGTGTTAAACCATGGCACAGCCTGATTATAATTTGGTACTAATGATAATAATAATAATAAAAAACTATTGATAATTAGAATTTGTGAATGAAATTAAAATAAAAAAAACTGAATAAACTTAAAAAAAAATGAACAGTAAGTAACAAATTTGATTTATTTGTTATATTTTTGACTATTTTGGAGATTTAAGTTTTGATCATTTTTCATTTGAACAATGGATCTAGTAATATATTCCAGTCTATTTTAATAAATTTAATGAATTAGATAACCTTATATCCCGAAAATAAATATTTAATGCATGCATTGTATCAAGTATATATATATATATATATATAAATATATATATATATATATTGAGGCTGTCAAAAACAGCCCGTCAATGGCAGTAACTAATTTATGTAATTTTTTGTTTTAAGAGTGTCCCATGCATGCATCCATCCACCATTATGATTGGGGGACATGGAGAGGCAAGATGGAAAAGATGAGCCGAGTGGCTCTATGAATTTAATGAACATTAATGAGCAACCCACGGACATCTTCAAGGAGAATGACAGTGTTTTATTATCTGTTCTTTTTCCGGTTAAAGGGTTCCACACCCACACTTTTCCCGTATTTTTATATAAATTTTTTTAACTTATCCTGCATTTTGCACCAACATCCCTGGTCATCTAAATGTTTGTGCAGCTGCTGCTTCCTCCCTCTACTCTCATGCTCTGGGAATCTTGACAGCTGTCGGTGGTCAGCTGATCGGCTTTATTCTCGTCTTGCTTTTGTTGATGGTTCTACTGAGAAGGAGGAAACTAGCAGTTCACGGTTCACACCCTCACATATTTACCTCAAAGTATTGTTTTTGGCTGGACCTTTCTCAAACACAGTAGCTGGTGGTAGCCAGGGCTTTGCAAACTGTTAAAGATCCAGTATGTTAAAAAATGGTTTGAATTTATTTCATAGTGTACTGCCTTCCCTTAAACTACTACACCACAGGGATTTTAATCCTGACGTGCTCAGTGGACCAGACTGCAGGCTCACTGTCCAAGATTGGAAGTAATTTTTAAACTGGCAGATTAATCCAAATGTTGATAGTATGGATAACATGGCTAGTATTGGTATTGTTTAATACCAGCGTGATTGATATTTTCCTGGCCGAATGATTTGGGGGCAAAATGCCAAAGAGTATTAATGAGAGCCAACCAATAATCGTTTTTTCTTTTGTTTGACTAATTTACACTGTTGAGTCTATTTTTCCCAAACAATTGTGTGATACAAGGAAACAGAGTTATTTTAATATGTTCTATAGCTAATGTTAGTTTATATATTTTACAAACAAAAAAGCTTAATTTCTCAGTTCTGCCATTCAGATTATCATAAAAATGTTTTATATGATGAAAATCTTTGTGTTGCTTTATTATGATCATCATCATGGTCAATAATTAAAGAAAAAATCATTAAATTATTGTAAAATTTCAAGCAAAGTGTTGGCATCAGTATGAGCAATATTTACTTGCTATCAGATCAATACCTTCCCAATGCTTCCCAAATTGATTCACTCCCTGTCAGATTCTCTTTGCTGTGCCTATACAAGACCCTTTAGTCAGTTGTTGCTTGCAGTGCCTGTTTTATATATCTCCTCTCTGTCTACACCCCAACCGTTTACTATGGTTTTCTGACTGCTTTGACTTTAACCTAGGGATGGTGAAACTGAAGCGTCATGAAACACTGAATCACTTTCAAACGACTGCCATGAGATTGACTCACTGTGTCAAAAGATTGATACATTCAGAAAGAGCTCCATCAAATCAGTGATTCAGTCTCTAAGTGTCATACTTATTTTTTTTTTATGGTAAAAGTAGGAAAAAAATCAGTGCTTATGCAAGTGGGACAATGATTGTGTAACCGTATTGATAAATCTGTATTAAAATAAAATTTGAGCTTTTG
Source organism: Melanotaenia maccullochi (assembly GCA_037177255.1). Classification (NCBI taxonomy): domain Eukaryota; kingdom Metazoa; phylum Chordata; class Actinopteri; order Atheriniformes; family Melanotaeniidae; genus Melanotaenia; species Melanotaenia maccullochi. The sequence goes on from JBAGKP010000027.1 coordinate 14,236,132, forward strand.
CAATTTTGCAAAGTTTTGTAGATTTTTATTAAAGAAAAAAAAAAGAGAAAATATATATTTTTGATGTTGTTGAGCCTCAGTCTGATCCTGTTCTGGCACACAACCTCTCCAGCTTTGAAAAAAAAAATGAAATACAAGCCTATCTGTGATGTTAAAAGCACAACCCACTCCATTCTCATAATCCCTACATGTTCAGCTGTAACCGTGGCAACAGAGTCTTGTGCAGATGTTTGATTCCCAAACGCATTTGTCTTGGATCAAGGATAAATAATTGTCGATTTGACCAGGACACGGACATGTAGAATTCCACCTGGTGTCAAACTACTGAATTAATTTGTGGGGTGGTTTTTAGAGTCCTCACACACTGTACTACACACAAGCTAACCTTTTACTCACTCTGTATAATCACTAAGATTAACTACTCCTGTCTAACTATATGTAGCCTACTATACCTAGCCTATATGCTCTTGCTTGTGTGAAAGTCTTTACACTTGTGAATCTCTAATAGGTCTAAGCTAAGTGCAATCTAATCTAAATAATTCTAATGTTGTGCTTTCATTCAATCTGTTTCATTTATTT
>JBAGKP010000027.1:14257897-14283422 GCA_037177255.1 Melanotaenia maccullochi
TATTTAATGACACATTTAAGTAATTATTGAATGATATATTTAATTAATTCATTGTGTCACATTACGTCCTCCATAGAGGTCAACTAATCAGTCGATCCTTTAAAATCCTCAGGACTCCCCAAGCAAAAAAAAAAAAAAAAAAAAACAGTCTCCAAGACAAAGTAGAAACCTTGAAGGGGCCGTGGCCTTGCTGTTACTGCCCCTAAATTGTGCAATAACCTGCCACTCCTCGGCCTATCATGCCTGTGTTGATTTTATTTATTCATTGGTTTTGTTTATTTATAATTTTTTTTCCTTGTTTTCTTTTATTTAATGCTTCATATGTTCTATGTCATGAATTATGCTACTTTTTTTTTTTAGATTGCTGTACATTACTTAGGTCTTCTGTGGTTTTAAAGTGCTGACAAATAGTTACTTTGGAGCATATTCTTTGCCATTACTACCCAGCAAACAGGATTGGTGCTTTCATTACAGATTATTTGGCGTACACACAAAACACTCACATAAAATACTTGTACGTCCTCCGACCTGTTATAAATGTATTATGTATGACTCCAAACATTTTTAACATTTTCTTAAGTAAAATTACTAAATTTGCGCATCTCCCGATCAAATACAGAGCAGAAACCAGAGATGAAGAAGCACCGAGCCACAAAATGGATGATCTCATACACACCGGGTTGTATGGCACATACCCGTTTCTGTTTCTCAGCATGTTGCTAATAAGATTTATTATACACCAGGTCTTTCTACATTCTGTGTAATATATTTAAGTGTGTGACGTAATTATTCTCACTGATCGGACAAACTGCAGAGAAAAGTCATAATGTGAGGCAGACAGGACTCTGCCGTACCTTGAGGGGGCGCACATGAGCTGGCAGGTGTTTGTTGCTGCTGCGTTTCTTCAGACACTCGCTGCTAAACGTATTAGCTGAAGTCAGAAGATCATCTTGTACAGTGGTTTGTTTATTTTATGCTCTGCTTCATGTGACTCCCTAGATGGAGGTTTATGTATTTAAACTAAAATTGATTTCACCTTAAGTGAATTATTCTACTTTTCCTTGTTGTTTTCTTGATGAACAACCTGTATTGAAATTTATACAATCATCTGAATTTCTTTAAAAACTAAGAATTTAACTGAAGATCAAAACTGAATTTGGGTTTACATCTTTATACTTTAATTTTGAATGCTGATAAGGAAGGCTGATGTGATATGAAACATTTCCAGTGGTCAATATGCATGCTGCCACTTGAATAGATATTGAGTTCTTACCACTGTAAGTCTGACTCTAAAGGATGCGGCTTATCAGCAGGAGCTTCACCACACAGCACTGTGATGGAGCATAGTTGAGACATGTAAACAGTTTCTATATCACTTTGTTCTGTCTCTGACCTAAAAAGAGGTTAAACTGTAAGAATGTTTTTGAGGTCGCCATGGGTCAGTTCATTTCCTGGTAAGTAACTCCACAGATGGAACAGTGGATATTTATTGATTTTAATAAGGTTGGGACCATCTCAATATCTTCAGGTCTCAGGTCTGTGAGTCAATGTTTCTAATACTTCATAATAACAGATACAATATTTGGTGTGTTATCATTGCAGGTAACAAATTGTTTTTTTACGGTGTAAGTCAGTCCTCACGTCATGGCTTCTCTGTGCATTCAGCCCCCAGATGTTTGGAGCTCTGGTTCAGTGTTTGTTAATGTGGAAAAAATTCAAGTTTTTTATCTTGCTGCATGATTATTTGTTGCAAGACTTGATGACAAAATGATGCATCAATGCTGAGGCTAAGGATTTTTGCTTTGAATCTGAAAAACACTACCTACGGTCTCTCAGAGGTGAAGCCAGACAGCCCATATATCTACTCAATGCGGTCCTATGAGGGCTGCGTTCCTTCAGGTTTTCATTGTTTCCCTAGTCACACACCCGACTCAAATTTTATGGCTCAAACAGCCTATATTGACTCATTAATTTGAGTCGAGTGTGTTGACTCAGGGAAACATTGAAAACCTGCAGGACTGTGGCCTGTGTAGGACTAAATTGAAAAGCCCTATCACATGTTCAGTATTGGAAACTGGAGCAACAAATCCTACTATGTAATCTTGCTATAGCACTAATTTGCAAGTACTTTAAAGTACAGGAGCATTTAGCACAAAGTAGATGGAAATGCTACTAATTTAGTTCTGATTGTGAAAATGGTAATTGTGAAATGGGTGTGACAGCATGAAATTAGATCCTGTACAATGTAAAACTATACAGTGGGGGGAAAAAAGTGCACTTTCTTTAGCAATAAAGCATTGTTTTATCCAAAGTAAACATGGATCTGGAGCCAAAATTTTACTGTTCCACCCACTTACAATGGAGATACTGGAATATACAAAGGCATGCTGAGTTAGAATTTATGATCATTGTTGGCTGTGTTTTGCTTACAATACAATCTACCAAAAGTTTAGTCGAAGTTTAAGCTAACATTAGCATCGTGTAAACGGCTGATAAAATTGTCAAGCTAGAGGCTTAAGTTATCCATTACCATCACATTTTCAATATTAAAAAGCAACAGAAACGAAATGTACAGTATTTCCAATGCTTCTACTTGCATGTTAGCTTTTAGAAATATTTCCTTTTGAGGACGTCTCTCTAGTTTAGACACTTACAGCAGAATTACCATTAAAACTGTTGCTTATGGACACTATTGGAGATCCATATTTCCCTTGTAAAGATGGAGGGATTTCTATTATCACTTAAATAAGTTCATGGCAATGTCATGCTGTGATGGTGTATATTTACATTCAACACAACGACAACCCAAACCATACCGCACAGGAAACACAAGCGGAACGCTTTTTGAACCGCTTAAGAGTAACCCAATCAGTATTTTGGCATGTCTTAAGGTTCCATAGGTGGTTTGCACCAGCATTTCCAGAATGTTTATTTCACGGAATTTATTCACCTGGGTAAAAAAGAAAAAAAAAAAATCCTGGTGTGGTTTGCATTTCCACGGCACCACAAATATTGGGAAAATGTATTCAATCCTATCATTTGTTGGAACAGGAGGTCTGACTCACAGCTGGTGTGGTCTTTCAGTTTCTTTATAATCTTTTCAGTTTCTTTAACTTTGCCTAAATTTTTGCCCTACATTCAGCTCTGCCAACTTGTAGTTATTCATTAATACAATTTGTTTCCAGATGCCAACTCGAAGACATGGTAAGTTTTTTTTTTTTCTTTTGTAGCTCCTTTTTTTCTTTTCTCAAACGATCAAAACAACAAATTTAAGTCACAAAAAAACATGTCTGAAACAGCAGCACACATTCTGACGAGGATGAGACACCAGTTTTAAAATCGTTGCATTGGGTCCCCTTGCATTTCAAGATCGATTTTGAGGTTCTTTTAGTTTATAAATATTTTAACCGTCTTGGGCTTTCTTGTGTATCAGACTTGCTTTTAAATTATGAACCCTCTCAGACCCTGAGATGCTCTGGTTCTAGCCTCTTAGTCTTTTCCAAAGTCAGAAGCAAAACTTATGGTGAGGTCTCGTTCTACCACTGTGAACCTCGACTATGAAACTCAACTGTTGAACAGCCTGCCAGAGAACCTCAGGGCTGCAGAGACTGTTGATGATTTTGAAAACAGGCTCAAGACCTTGTGTTTTTAACTTGGCTAATAGCTGAATTTTATTTATTTATTTTTTTCAATGATTAAAATATATTTTTCTTTTTATTTTAAATACCACCTATGCGGCTCTCTGTTTTGTTTTATCCAAGTACAGTTTTTTATGAACTCCTCTTATCTGTATTTTATTTTTATTTATTTATTTCTTTTTAATAATTTTCCTCAAGTCCTTTATCTGCGTTGTCATTGTTGTCGCTCTTATTAGTACTTATTGCTTATAAGTTTAATCTTGATTTTACTTTTTAACTCCAGTGTTTTCCTCTTGGGTATCCTCCAAACCAGAAGCTCTACCTGCTCTGTGTAGGGCTTTTGTCATGGCAACTCCTCTTGTCTGGGTAGCTGAGGTTCCTGCACTGTAGCCCTTTGGCTGTGGTGTGGATCCTGGCCTGCCCTGACCTGGTTGGTTCCTGTGGTGACACCCTGTATGGTCATGGCTGACTTCAGGTTTGACTGGATCCCCAAGATATCGCTTCATTACTGCAGCATTGAGCCAGATGTTTTCATTCTATTGATATTTTTACACTTACATGCAGTTGAGAAATTAACTAGAGATGCGAGTTTGTACAGAATGGGTATGGGCGAGTGTGCATGTGCTGTGTGTAAATGCATTTGTGTGAGATTTTGTGTCTGAAAAAGACTACTATGAAGTGTTATTTAATATGCATTATTTGTTTTTATTGCGAAAAGCACTTTGTGTGGCATTGTGCATGAAAATCACTCTATAAATAAACTTTGACCACACAACAAACAGAAATGTGGAATGCTGCACTCATGTTCCACCTATCAGTCCTCAGCACACAGCCCTGTCTCTGAAAGTTTTAGGAGAAATTGGAAAGTTCCTGTAGTGGAAAAGGGGCTTGCATATTATATACGTACAGCTGATTATCTCTTAGAAAACCTGAAAATATAGCTGATATTTAACTAAACATGTCAATAACAGAGGCTCATAACTGATACCAGAATTTACTTTGGATGTTTTGTACAAGGGACCTAGAAATTTTTCAATTGGTGGCAGTACCTTTTTAGTAAATGGGTTTCCTTTTATCACATTAGTCTGTCATTTATGTAACTATGCACTTGAAAAATGTAGCTGTGTTTAAGTCTCTTACGGAAACTGAGAGTAGCCATGCACAACTCTTCTTGTAATCATGATCTTGAGATGATATTTTTATCTTTAGATGACATGATGATTAAGGTGGGCTCAAAGTGTTACTGTATCACACCAGATTTCATTAAATAAAATGGATCACATGACAGCTGGGGAGGAGCTACAGTCATGGTGTAGTAAAACTTACTATTCAGATATGTCACAATTTCAGCCTTTGTCAGGCTTGATAGAAGTAAAACCGAATGCACTCATCAGTGATGGATGTTCCTCAATCTGACGTCAGCTTGCGTCCATTGCTAGCTTGACTGTACTGAGGCATCCTAGTACAAAACAGCTCTGTACTGGAATGTCCTTGGACCCACCATTTGAGGTGATGGGCGGGGGGGGGGACTGAGCTCTCATCCATATTAGACAGTCCCTGTCCTTTCCTCCCCACAACCCTTCCGAGTGCTGACAGCCCTACAGAGCTCCTTCATACACAGACTGCTGCATCCAAAGCATAAAGGAGCTACTGGAGATAAGCAGTTAGACTAGAAACCAGCACTGCTTCCAGTAGACAACATACACATTTAAAATCCAAAATTATTTTATTAATGAATGTTCTTGATTTCTTATTTTCAAGTATTCTAGAGGGAATCTGTGTGGAGTTTACATGTTCTCCCTGTGCATGCAATTTCTCTCCTGACTTCCGTCCACATGCATGTTTGGCTGATTAAACTCTAAATTGTCATTAGGAGTGAATGTGTGTCTGATTGAATGTTTGTCTCTGTGTTAGTTTTGTGAAAGGACTAGGCACAGCTCCAGCCTGCTTACAATCCTGTGTTTTAAATAATCCATTATCCATGATAATGGGGAAATAACAAAAACAAAAAAACATGCGAGCAAGACTACCCTGAGCTCCCATAGTCTCTGTATTATTATTAAAATATTTCTATAGCTTCTGATTGATTTGGCTCTTTCGAACACATATTTCCGATCATATGCCCTCCAATTTGCATTTGCTTTAGTCTAAGAACCCTTGCTGGCTGTGTATGAGAGACACTGGCAGAAGACCTCTGCAAATACTGCCAATTCCCCCTTTTCCCCCAAGCCTGCAGAGGCATTTAGTCATCACCAAGAGTGCCTTATTGTTAGCACTTAGCCTAAGCACATTTACCTGCTTATCTTATTTCCCAGGTGTCAGCTGGAAAGCATGTTTGGTAATTGAGGGGAGGAACCTGCCAGTTGAGGTATTCTGCATTCATTTAGTTAATGGCATTGTTCTCATTGGATAAGGTTCTAAGTCCTAATGTGGAAGAGAAAATGACAAGACTCTAATCAGAGCTCAATTCAGAACATGTACCCCTGATTAAAGAGAAGCTTGATTACAAATTAAACACCTTGTCAAACAAAAGGGATTGATTTATTAGATCTATATGCGTCTTCCTTTTCTTTGCTTATATGGTATTAGGTTCATGCCCCTCAAACATATTTTTTACTCAAGACAATAATTAGTTTTACAATCTGAAATTCCTTATTCAACAATTCCCCTAATCATAGTTGTTTTTTAAATTAGGATATATTGTGGTATCTCAATATATTGTATGATATTTCAGAATTTGAATTATGTTGGTTTGTAAAAAAGCAAGTAAATTGACTAGGAGTGAATTGCAGTGAATTAGAACAGAACATAGGTACATGTGTAGCTTGTTTTTTTGTTTTTTTTTTTGCCAATTAAAAGTAAACCAGTAAGGTTTGTCAGGATATGTGCTGAACAGGAGCAGTTGATCAATTTTCAAGAGAGAGGTTTCATCCTATATTGGTTGCCAGTCCATCGCAGGTCCAACACAGAGACAACCATGTGTGATATCAAGGGTCAGTTTAGAAACACCAATGGGCCTTACATGCATTGTTTTGGACTTAGGGAAGAAGTCGGAGAACCCTCTCTGACATGAGAACATGCCCCAAGTTGAAATCTCAAATCTTCTTGTTGTGATTCTACAACATTAACCCACACATCCATGCAGCTCTTGTCCAGAGCTTTGTCAATTTTAGAGCCTCCATGTTAGATGTTGCAGTTGAACAATTGTTCAACAGTTGTTCAAAGGTGCCCCAACCCCAGCACCTTTAGTTGTGTTCCCATTGAACATGCCCATTCCCCAAGCAGGACCTGATAAATTTTCTACTGCGAAGTCTTTTTTTTTTTTTTTTTTACTTTGCAAGACAGAATAGGTGCTATCAATCACAAGTGTTAAAATAAAGTGTGGATGGTGGTAGCTTCAAGAGACCATAGGTTCAATGTTTCATGTTTTCTGCGTGTGCTTTCACTTTTCTGCTCACTCTCTCTAGAAAGTGGTTCAAGGTAAAAATACATACTTAGGTTATGTATGTGTATGCATTAGCATAAATATACATTGTTTATAAACCGTAAGCATTGTTGTCTGTAAGGTGTTACAGAAGCCAGTCAGTATGTGTTTTTCTTTTTGCGTTTCCCTTGATAAAAACTGGGACGGGTGCCAGAATATGTGATCTGATCTTATTGATCCAACCAAAAGGAAAGATGTTGATGCACTGCAATCTGTTGATTGGTCAAAAGTGTCATAACTTCCTGTGAGACTTGGCAATAGGACAAGATTGGCATCAGAACCATATGTAAATATATAAAATATATTTCTTTTTTTTTTTTTACATAGATTCCATTAGGAATGAAGACCAACTGCTGGATGTAAACCATTCTCATCCTTTGTTTCTGTTTCTTTTGTCCTCATTTTAATTCAAGGAAGGTGTTCTCATGCTATATTACACTATTATGTGGCTGACACAGCAATCACTATCCAGCTGATAAACAGCCATTCAAGTAAGGGTATGGTTTGCTGTGGAAACACAACAGAGATCAGGGTTTAACCAAGAAAACTGTCCATTACAGCTAGCTACCTTTTGACTTGGCCAAGAAGGAAATTGATAAACATATTACAAGTCATGTGGTAAAGGAAACGTTACCAACAACTGTAGATGCATTTATTTTAAGTAAAATCAAAACATAATCATAATAAATTAACCTGCAGAGCTAGACTATACATTTAAAAAAAAAAAAAAAAGAGTAATCCGTTAAATCCAGTTCATTTAAAATGTTGCCACACAATGAACTACAAATGGTTTCTGTTTGGGAACTGAAGAGCTTCTACAACTTGGTCAACAAAAAATGCAGCAATCTAACCCTTTCTGCTGGGAAGTGGTGCCACTAGGTGGCAGCAGCTGTTGTAGGTCTACAGTCTTCAGATGTTTTTTTTTTTTTTTTCACGCTGGCTTCGAGGATATGTGCCTGTGTTGACATAAATTATGACTTATGAAAAATAAAATCCAATTACCCTCTGAGAAAAATTCAGATTAATTTTAGGGAGACTTCAGAGTCACCGGATAGGAAAACATTTGATTATCTACCTAATTAGGCATCTATTATTTTTTTTATTGAATAAATGGTGGCGCTTCTTTCTGACTGTTGTAAATTAAATGTAGTGTTTGTGTGACAGATCCAAACTAAATTAGATCTGATTAATTTTTAAGGGTACCAAAGCAACAAATCCAATTTGAAACGTCTTCAAAAAAGAGGAATTTTCTAAAGATTGAATATAATGTCATTAAGCAGAAGAAATAGAGTACAACAAAACACAATGTTGCCTGGTGAGACCAAAGTACAGGTTTTCCAGGTAAGTTTATTGGTCTTAAGGACCCTTTTAAATAATTATGAGGCAGAAGTATTTAATGCAGGGTATTTTTATCCATCTTGAGTCTTGTAGGGGTGATTAGCATTTGAATATGTTTAATGACTTGATTTTGGTGTCAGCTTAGGTGCCCAACCATTCTAATTGCTGCAGCTGTGCTCCTCAGTTACTTACTGCTCTGGGGTTTAATGCAATAACAATGTTCCAGTCAGTTATTGGTGGAGAATTTCATGTACACAAGTCTTCAGGCATGTCATTTACTGACTTTCCCTTTTACCTTTCTGCTAAACACCATGAGTCCCTGCCCAAACAAGAGTAGGAGAAAACCACAAGGCATCTGGTTTGAAGCTCCTTTCTAACACGAAGCTAAAATAATAAACTAAATGTTTATTAAGAATCAACATTTAGTCAAAATAGTTAATTTGCAACTGTATAAATGAATTAATAAAATAAGCTGTGACACACTAATGTGGATCAGTAACCACAAACACTGGGATTGGCCAATTTTAAGCTTGGCAACTGCAACTGTCCAATTGGTAAACAGGATTAGATCATCAGATGGCATCAGGCAATGCTGTGTGTATCTGTGTTGTATTGACTTTTCCCCTAAAACTGCCAAGCTTTATTTACATTTAATTTTGTTGAGCACAGTTTATTTTTTATTTATTTTTTTTCTCAAGTTGGCATTGAAAAGCCAATGAGTTGACGATGGTCAAACAGGTTAAATGGTCATTTAGAATTTTTATTTTTTTTTGTTAAACACACAAAGGACTTTCTGATGTTGAAGGTCATTTATAAATTTGGTGTGAAAGAATTTGTGCCCATTAAAAAGTAATGCATATGTAATTGTTTTCCTGGCATAAAAGGTATAATGAAAGACAAAAAAACACTCCACTCGCGGGCAGTGGGTTGGATGGATGCGCTCGCTCAGCTGCGTCCACACCTGGCTGTGATGGGAGACCCTACTCCCATATTTCTTTCTATTTATTGTATGCTTCAAGATGTATGAGCTTTTTGGAATTAATTATTCCATCACAAAATTCAGCTTCTGCCACAATAAATAAAACACTGATGTTTCTAAATGATCAGAAACTGAGGATATCAAATCAGTGCAAGATCATGTAAACGACTCTAGGATATTCTTTCTGGTCTTGTAAATAGGCTCACTGGTCTTGCATTGAATAAAATTTAATTAAACATTACCCTGGTAATTACTCTGCAAGATCTGGCAGCATCTGCAAGAGACATGTTTTTGACATGTGGACTAATATATAGTTTTTACCTCTATTGACACTATCATACAGGAGATCCAGAATAGATATTTGAAATAAAAGTAATAAATAGGTTACTCACACAGATCCCTCATTCAGACTTCTAAAAATCAATCACACCATGCCTGATTTCTAAACTTTCTAGACATACGATACAAGTCAAAAGTCATATATAATAGAGTGTGTAGAAACTTGAATTAGTAGTAATGTACATGACTAGTAGAGTGGGGATCATACAACCAAAGCCGATCTTGCACCAAAAAAATTCACATATTAAACGTTACTCTGACCAGAGATCACTGGTGACTCTGCAAGTACAACTCTGTACTGCACTTCATTCTTTGAAATAACATTGTTCAATTAAGGTGAGCATCCCCATAGCATTGATCCCAAACCCTGGTTCTAGAGGCCCACTATCTTTCCCTGCTTTGCTGCAGCAGGGAAACCTATTCAGCTGGTTTTCATAGCACATTTCTTCCATCTCTTCCTGCCCTTGTACTCCAAGTTTAGATTTACCTTTTGAAATTTCCCTTAGTAAAACTGTCTGATAAAATGTGATTGGTCTTCAAATTATTTTTAATTTAATATCAACTGTATAAATTAACATGTCCTACACAAGCTAGGTTAACTGATTTCAATGGAGAAGTGATTCATCAGTCCTTGTGATGTGAAGGTTTCTCTGCTTTGACATTGATGGCCTCTTTCATTCCGTCCTCAAACCACTTGTCATCTTTGTCCAAGATTTAGCATTGTGTTTCTCAGAACTGTGTCATTTATCATTAAGATAAGTGTTGTTAAGCATTTATTTGGTTTCCCGAACTCACTGCAGTCCTTTATATACTGCGCTGCATACTTGGTTACTTTTTCTGAGAGTGTGAAGTCAGATAATTAGGATGTACCAGTTGATAACTGGTGTGGCTACTTGACGTTTTTTAAAAATCTGACTTTGTCAAATGTTCCATAAAGGACGACTATGCCTTTCGTTTGTTCTCTTCATTCTTTCCCATTATGTCAGTTATGCTCCTAGGGCTTGTTGCAGTTTTAACAAATGTTCTTTTCAGTCGAGCGAAGTTACAAAACAAAAAAATGATAACATTTTTTTCTGAATGAGAAATTTTCTCAAATTATCGCAATAAACAATATTATTGCGCAAAGCGATAATGTTGTCATTTTGAGACCATTTGCAACTAATATAATGACAATGCCATAATGTAAGTACAGCCTTTCAAAGATGAATAAACTTTAATTTCTAAAAAAAAAAATTACACTGGAATTGGAAGACATTTTAAATAAAACAAATAATGAATAAAATGGACTCTGTCATAAACAATGAATGAAAACCAAACACAATAAGTATAATGGATAATAAAGTCTGTTCTGTAAACAAAATTACCTTTTAAAAATATATATATTTAAAAAGAAAATATTAAACATGATGCTCAGTCAGAAAAAAACTGCCAAAACTGCCAGGATCATTGTATTAAAAAAATAAAATTTATAATATATACACACTGCGTGTTTGTAAAGCTGAAATATTTCCTCTCATGGTTATGTGTCAGACTGATCTATAAGCAGTGAATGAACTGTACTGCTGCAACGCTGCGCCTTTTCACACACGCCAGGACACCGGCCCAAAAGTAATGCGGCCCCCTGGGAATCCTCCCGAACCTCTCGACTAGCCAGCATTGCTCTTGATGTTTATTTTGTCATTTACGGTAGTATATAGGCTGACTCTATTTGTGTAATGTGCCTGCACATTACAGGGGTTATTAAGGTAGACCAGGAAGTGGGGGCTTTGTACTGATGTCGTAGGCTACATGTGTGTTCTGCCTACTTGTGGGGAGCAGCAAAACAATAAATTAGAAAGTGCTCGAAGCTATTATTTCTCTATTCGACTAATTTACATATTTCAGCATGAGAATCGGAAATTTAGCGCGAGAGCGTAAGAAGCCACTTAAATGCACGAGTCCCACGGCCAATGCGTGTTGGCAGCCCTGCAAAACAAAAGCGGCATACCGGCTCACACAGGTGGTTCACCACAGTCACATGCTGCAACATGCTGCTGTCAAGTATGACACTAGAGAGATCATGCCGCAAGAAACCAGAGTGTTTAGTTGAAATACTCCGTAGTGAAACCTATTGTCATACACAGTTTTTAGCAAAGTGTGTGTGTGTGTGTGGGTGGTGGGGAGGGACAAATAAAAATTATTGCGGCCGGCAATCTTATCGCGCTAATTTTTTCTTACCGTGCAATAAATTGACTAATTACTTATCGTGACAGGCCTATGGATTCGAGTGAAATAAATCCATTATAGATTCATAAAACTTGCAGATCCTTTTTTTTGTATGTTCTCATTTCCCATAACATGACCCTAATCTCGAGTGACTTATCAAGACTTGGCAAGACATTAGCGTATACACACACAACTGGTTTTTCTATGTCCCCTCAGTTCAAAACCAGCTTCTCTTGCCGAGATGATGTCAACTTCAGATGTTTTCGTTCACCGGTGTGAATTACATTCACCTATAAATTCTTTTGCAGCGTTTTACTGCTCAATTAGCAACTAACGCTAAGACTGCGGGCACTCATAGTAACAGCTAAAGCTAATGGGTGCGTCAGGTTCAACAACTGGAAGTGATGTCACCACGCATGTAGTTTAAAATCAATCCAAAATAATTAAACAAAATGGTAATTTATAGCAAATTCCTCTAGAACAGGATTACACTTCGTCTTTTTATCAAACAATAAAAAGTGCGATGCTATTCATCTGATTTACATGCCATAGCTGCCCTGTGTCCACAACAGTGAGCACACAGATGTGCCATGTGCAAAAGAACGGGCTCTGAGAGCCGATACTTTGTAGTGGATCAGGAGAGCCGGTGTTCTGTCAGTCTAGTATATGCATCATAGTAGCATACATTGTTAATGTGCATGCGTGTTAAGGTTAGGGTAGGGTGCAGTCGTCAGTTTGCACTATGTGTATGCTGATCTTACAATGTATGCTTAACTGACAGAACACCATCTCCAAGTTTATTTTCTTTCTGCTGCATGCTTGGTACTCCACCCTAGCTCTGCTCACAGCACTGCTTTGTTTGGATTGGCCAGCATGGCCAAGCAGCCAATCACGTGAGGATATAGGGTCATACCATTATGTGAAGAGAGAGGGGATGGGGGGGGATAGACGGTGCTACCCTGCGAGTTAGACAGCAGACAGTCGTGAGGAGAGTACCTGAGTGTTTGCGTCATGTCAAACCCTATTCGCAGAGAGGAGAAAAATGGGCTGTTATTACTTGAATCGATTCAGGAAATTTTCTTCTGTGCTTCTGCAGGGAATGACAGTTAGCACTCAAATGAGTGAGTCATGACTCTCAATGGTCATAGATTCTAAAACCATCAGTGCTTCCACAAGCTACTCGAGTGAAATCTCCCACTATTGCCATTAAAACAGAAGATGCTCTAAGCTTCTGTTGTAATCCAAAAAATCTATGTAACCAATTAACATGAATGCAAACATATTGGAAACCCAGGCTACAAAATTTTTTTTTTTTCTTATGTGACCAGCTAAGAAGTTCAAACTAAGCAGATATCCTTTAAGTCAGCAGTCTTAGAGTTAAATATTATGCAGTTCTTTTTTTTCCCTATAAATAAAGCTGCCCTGCTAGTCATTATGCTTTAGATTAGAACCTGTTGCTTTAGAAATATGAGGGAGGGGTCCACAAGTTAGAAAAGAGGTTCCCTTTATCTAAATGTCAGCCTTGAGTCAGTGCATGTAAGGGAGCACAAACGTTCAGACACCACAGAATTACAAATGAAAGGCTTCAGAGAGAGAAGTCAACCAAGAGTCCGTGGGTCACTAAATGAAACGGCAAACAAGATGACAGAGATGGCCTCACAACAAGACAACACATAGAGAAAAAGGAGTGCGGGAGGGGATTGTGGAGGGTGGGATGGTGGAAAAGAGTGTAGAGGTACACACACACACAGAGAAAACACAATGCTTCCCTGCGTCTTGGTGTGATGGACGGTGCCTACCGACTAATAAATCAGAGGCGGTGAAACGGCAGGATGCTGAGAAGGGTATTCAGAGTGACGCTACCCCCCCACGCTCTGGGTTGAGACGTGTCAGGAATGTGGAAACAGATGAGGCAGAGAGAGAGAGAGATGGAGAGACAGAGAGAGAGAGAGACTGGTCTAATTTGGCCCGCCTGATGAAAAATGGGCAGGAAAGTGCTTACTTGGCTTGCCCTTCCCTCCACTCTATGGCTGCTCCTCCTCATTTCCTCTTCTGGCTCTTACCAACCCCTCCTGTAACTCCTTGATAAGATACATGCCATTTAGCCCCCGCCCTCATGTCTACTAGATTCTCACATTTTGTTTAACAGATGTTTCTGAACTGAATTTTGTCTATTAGTATTGTTAGTAACTTTTATCCTATTTTTATATGTGTGATTGTGTGAAGTGAATATAATGTAATTTAGAGTTGCCTTATTTTCATTGATGGGGAAAAACTATGTTCTAAAGATATCATGATTTTTATTTAAATATTTTTAACTAATTTAAGTGATTTAAGTTTAACTAATGGGTTATAATGGGCATAGAATGGGCCGTGAAATCAATAAACTTAATTATAGAAACGATCTATATGAAAGCTGTAATTATAAATATTTTACATAAAAAAAAAATCTGTTATATAATTGTTAAGCAAAATGATCCTACAGAATGTGTAGAAACTCGGATCCACTTGTACAATATTCACATACTGATAGTTATATTTATTTGCTTACATTTATTTACCATGCTTGTAATTGTTGTGCTTTCAACTATAAAATGGTTCAGCTTCCACTGCTGTCTGATTGGTGACCGGCCTATAAGAAACATTCAAATCTACCACAAACCAGAGAACAGCAACTGGACAGAGGAACAGTGCTTGCTTCTGCCTCAATTGGTCAATGAACATAAAAGTGTTTTGTGAGGTATATGTCACGAAAAACCACAAATGTGATTCCTACACAATCCAATCTGTAACATGTAATTAATTCACTGTCATCCAGTGTTTGGAGAGCATCTCTCCTGCGTCTTCTGTCTGCCATTTCTGTCCTCTGCTACAAAGCATCTTAAACGTCTTATTCCCTGCTCCTAACAGATCTCACCTTAGGAGCTCTCTTAAGGGCTAAGAGGAATGGTTTTTATCTTTAAATGGATCTGCTCTTCACTTTTAGGGGAAATTCCAAGAAAACATCATGATTTTCAGAATTTTCTTAGAAGTTGGCGACTAGGAGCAACTCTTTGCAATAAGAATCTTTAGGAATACAGCCCCACAACTTGATCCTATATATTCTTTTCAGGGATGGACTTTTTTTTCTTTGTCTGTTAAATAAGTATCCTAATGATATTATCCATAATATATTATGGATAATATAAGAAGTTTGATGGATATTATGATATGATATGATATGATATGAAAACAATTGTTACAGTCCATCACCATCCTATGGCTGTGATGAATTTGGACAAAAATAAATAAAACAAAAAATCATTTTGACTCATTGTAATTGAGTGTCTATTTTTACATTATTCGGATGTAAACATGTGTTTTGACCGGAAAACTTATAGTATATTTGTCTTTTTTTGTTTTCTTTGTCTCTTTACAAAAGCCATAAAGAAGGTCATGTTTTTTTTTTAAATTCCCCCCTATGCTAAAGTTGTTTAGTCTTTAAGACACTGGTAAGAACTGACTCTGACTGGATCATGAATTAAAACATACACAGACCGAGCTACATAGAAATCTGTTCTCACTTTTTTTAGCAGCTTTAAACCTTTCCCAACCTGACCTTTACCAATATCCAAAATATACCTACTTGACAAATGACAACCAATACCCGCTTTCATAACATAATGTAAACTAAGCAAACAGAAATAAATTGAGTACCATGGCCAAAAACTGTGCATGATATACTATATTTCTGTTATTTCAGTCAGTGACTCTTAGGGTCATACTTTTCTTGGGGTCATACTTTTCTTTTTGCTTTTAGCTACCACAGCAGACCAAAATTGTGATGGGTTTTGATTGCTAGACTTGTTTGTGTGCTTGTGTTTATATAGTGGTGCACATAGTGGGCAGCTTGCAATGATCCCACTGTGAGCCATTACTTTTGTGACTGTGATGCATCTACCAAGAATTTATTCTCCCTTTTTCACACTCTTACTCGGATGCCCACACACACAACCACACAGACGATCTCACATAGGCCAAGTGTACTGATCATCTATCTAAACGTGACACCCCCCCTCAAACACACACACACACACACAAATAGTGATGTTTTTCTTTGGTGCTGAAGGCACGGGGAATAATTCACTGACTGATAGCATTCACTCTCCATGCTGTACTCCTCTCCACTCACTCCATCATCCCTTTCAGTCCCTTGTTCTATTCATTTCAGTCAAGCTTGATTTCTCTTTCTCTCCTGCTGTCCCCTTGTCTTTGTTTCATTCTTCATTCTATTTGAAGGATGACACTCAAAGAGGACCTTTTAATCACAACTGAGGTAATAGAGCAGGAATGTAGATATAGTTTCATAAACATGATGGGTAAATGTCACTCTTGGCATTCAGTCTCTCGCTTCTCTTGAAGCTTTGCACCAACGTTCAGCTTCAGAAAGGAGGTAGAAAAGGTCATGTTTTCATCAATAGTCTGTTACCTTGTAAATAAAGCAGAACTCCTTGACATTCTTGTTGCTGCTACTTCTTCTATAACACTTCTCAACTAGATGGAAAAAGCATGATTTTTACAGTGACACATATTGACTTTGCGATACACTTTGAGTCGTGCAAAGAAGTGCAGTCTCTTGATTCTTTACATTTCCTAGGGGCTTTTCAATGATGTAGACTCCAACTAACTTCAGGTTCAGCTGTGCATTGAGTTCTAAATTCTGGGATCACAGTCCTTTTTCATCACTTCAGACAAACTGAAGCTGTTAGAAAGCCCCACATGTAGGGCTGGGTGATATGAACCAAATCTCATATATCGATATATTTTACCTGAATCACGATACACAATATTTTTCTTGATATTTTATTTATTTATTTTTTGTCAAGTAACGAACGAGACAGTTCTAATTTACAGTCTTCAGTGCTAAATATAATTTTATTAATGATCAGCAGCACATGTGCATTAAAACAGCTGACTGAAATTAAAGTACCTTTATATTAAAATAAATGCTCCTAAAACAAATTAAAATACTTTTCAATGACCAAAACAAAAATACAGCGGTGCAAAGTGCAAAACAAAAGATGTTTTTAACTGAAAACAAACTATCTTGATATATACGATATTCCCTCCTTCTATATTGCATCTGATAAAGTCTCAACATATTTGAAAATCTCAATATATTGCCCAATCCTACTCACATGTGACTCTTTAACACTTGGTATCCAAATTAATTCATGGGTCCTACAAGCTATTCAAATCGTGTCTCTTCAAACTAAGCCCAAATCATTAGCCCCCCCATTGCTAGTTTTGCTGATTTATTTTAAACTAAATGTATTACTGTGCATTATAACAAAAATATGTCATGTTGGTCTTGTTTGTCAAAAGGGATATTGTTCATCTTTGCAAACCCAAGCTGTGCTGCTATTCTATTCTACAGTCATTTAGCAGACACTTTTATCCAAAGTGACTTACATTTGAGAGTAAGAACAACACAAGCAAGAATTCAAACAAGATGGGACGTCATAATTAAGTGGTAGTCAAACTGCTGTGAGTCCAGTTGGACCCAGGTGCTGTCATGAAGTGCTAGAGGCAGTGCACATTTGCCTTTGTGTCAGGCTGTTTTTGATATAGAGAGAAGTGGTTTTCTCCTGCAACCTTTCCAAACCAGCCATACTTGTCCATTTTTTTTAACTTTTTTTGCACTTTATTTACATTATGGCTTCATAGCTCTTCTGAGATTAATTTGCAGAAACAATTGCTTCTCTAAGATCATTGATGTCTTTCCTTATAGGCATTGCATTTAAACAAACCTGAATGCTTGGTTTAATATGAAAGGTGCTCACACTTACTGATGTTCAGGTTTTATCTACTTATCCTTTTGATTCATAAGGAAGCAGTGAAGGTTGGCATAATTTGTCACACACTGCTTATTTTGGTGGTGTTTCTTAAAATTCCATCCATTTTCTTTCTTATTTTTTTTATTGCTAATTCTTTGGATCACCCTGCTTAAGCTTTGTCCCAGTGATCCAACCCTATCCTTGGCCACTTCTTCCAGGGATACTAAGATCTTCCCTGGCCAGCTGAGAGAAAACTCCCTCCAGCACATCCTGGCTGCCACTGACAGTTGTCATGCAATGTGGGACATGCCTAGAACATCTCACCAGAGAGGCATCCTGACAGATGCCAAATCCACCTCGTGTGGCTTTTCTTAAAGTTGAGGAACAGTAGTTTTACTCCGAGCCTACTCACCCTGTACTCTGACTGACCAAGCTTCTCATCCTGTCTCCAAGGGAGAGCCTAGACGCTGCTTACATCTGCAGTCTTATTCTCTTTTGGTCACCCACACCTCGTGACCCTTGGTGAGGGTAGGGACATAGAATAATGGGTAAATCGAGAGCTTTGTCTTTCTGCTCAGCTACTTCTTTACCATGTCAGAAAGATGCAGGACCCGTATCACTGCTGACGCTGCACCAATCTGACTCTGTCTTCCATCCCTTTCTTCCCACACTCCTGAACTAAACCCAGAGATACTTAAACTCTTCAACATGAGAAAAAAAAAAAAAAAAAAAAAAAACTTTTCCACATGGGGCAAAATCTCATCTCTGACCTAAAGTGGGCACTCTCAGAAGTATCTCACCAGGTCAGAGGTTTTTTTTTTTTTTTGATGGTTCACCCCATTTCGGTAGGTACTTTCTGTTTTTAAAACAACAATGGTGTCCAGTATGGTTCAGTGTCGTTATTAGCTTGTGGAAGAAAACGTAGAAATAATTTGATCAGCCTCTCATCAACTTGATCCACTGGTTGTTTTTAACAACAGTGGTTACTACACAAATTTAGCAAGAAGATCCAGAAATTCGGCAACGCGTGATCCCAAACTGACCAATCACAAGGGAGTACCTCCACGTAATCGTCTGCGTAGCAGGGTGCACGTCAGGTCTGAAAGAGGTGCGCGTAAAATTCATGAGGTTGAACAATTTAAATAAACTCTGCAACCTTAAATGACTACTTTTTCAACACATGAAAACACATAAACATGTAGCAAATTATTCAAGACAGAACCACAATTTGGCACTTTTATACGAACCTCCGAAGATTATCTTTTGACTCTCTTCTTTGTGTCGTTGGTTTTTGAAGGAAAAAGTCAAAATGTAGTCCACCTTGGCAAATAAACTCTGAATGTCTATCAAACAGATTCCTCAACATAGAGGAATAGATCTCTTTTTCTAGTCCAAACCATGAAGCTTGTGGATTTTATGGCCCATCATGCCGGTTTTCATGCTTTACCACTAGTTATATGAAGTTAAATAAAGACCAGTTGAAAATGAAATGTTGTTCAATACATTACATGCTGGAGGGGGGATAGTGTAGTGGCTACTTCATCGTAGGGGAAAATATTGCAATCAATAGGTTGTATTCTAAGTGACACAGCTTGTATCGTCATTGAAAGTGTTTAGTTATCAGTGTCCTGGTCCAAAAATTATTTTTGTGAAGCACTGAATTCCCACTTTATAAATGTTGACCTGAATAAAGCCATAAAAGTGGATAGATATATTAGGTCACTACTAAGATAAATGCTATTCCCCAGAGAGATTATATCCAGAAGTGTACAGTACAAGTGGATTAAGTTAACTTTTAACAAGAGATTCTGTTCATAAAGCTCCTTAAAGTAGAAATCAGGGATAATTGGGTGGCACTCCACAGCCAACTCTGTATTTGCAATGCTGTCTAGGTTAATCTTTTATCCCATTGCTTCACCATCAAAGCTACAGGGTATAATCCTTTATCCTTTTTTTTTCTTCTTTTTTTCCCCTCCTCTAACAGAGAGAAGCCTCCTTACTGGAGGGCCATAATGCCAGCATTACTCACTTATATGTTTTACATTATTATTATTATTATTATTATTATTATTATTATTATTATTATTATTATTATTATGTAGAAATGCCGCTTTATACATAACATTAAGGAAATATTCGAACACAAAGGATGATCCAATAAGCTGGAAAAAAGTCAAAATTCTAGCATTAGATTGATCCTTCTCACAGCACAACATTGCTAAAACGTTTGTGCCCTTGGGCTCTATTGTTGTGTAGTACTTGTTCTACAACAACCACACAGCTAATAAACTATTAATGACTCATTTTGTTAGCCTGTGGGGGTTAAGATCTGTACCAGTAGCAATAACAATGATATGTGCAGATTAAATTTTCTTCTTGACAGTAGGTTTGGATGGTTTGGTCAGAGGTTAAGTGACAGTGTAACAAATTAAATGCAGTTATTATTGATCTTATATATAGGGATGTGATTTTTAAAGAATAATACTCAAAATAAATAAACTTTTTTCTATTTTTTTCTATATTTTATTTGCAGTTAAGCTAATTATGATGTGGCTAGCATAGGTGTAGAACAGAAGTTATCTTCTACACAAGTCATTTTTCTTTACTTGCATCAGTGGCATAAATTATAAGACTCAGTTATACTTTAGACATATTCTCCCTTTTGTCTTATGTTGGAAATAAAGAATGGTGCAGTAATTCTTGCTAGACATCTTGATATGACGCAATGATTTCAGTTCAAGTACAAATCTCAAGTTAAACAATGTGATATAATCAAATATATGACAGAGAAAGATAGAAATTTAGGGCTTTCTTTGTTAAAAGGTACCATATCATCAGTATAAATTTCTAAGCTGAATTAAGCTGACTTGATTCTAAACAAAGAGGGGACAATATCTGATAAATTTCCAGCATTCAGATGTGTTTCCCTAATTTCATCTTGATTGTGAGGAGGATGCAATGTTTCAAGAGAAAAATAAACATAACCTTGTGTTTCCATTAACAATTCAACATGTTCTCCTTATTCTCGTTATGACATTTAGAGTAAAAGATGGGACATCTGATCAGGCACATCATGTTAACCTTCTACAGTGATAAAGTAATTTGATTAACTTTTGAAATTTTGAATCTTAAAATAAAAGAAACACTATGAAAATATAAACTATTTCTAGTAATTTGGTGAAAAGATCACAATATGTTGAGGATAAGTTTTTAAAGAATGCACACTGGTTTCCCCCTTTTGGAGATGTCAACATTCCCTCCCATTTGCATGCATTAAAAAAAAAACTGTCAAAAACAGACTAAAAGAAAAGAAAAAGACAGTGCATTAACATTCAGTGAAATAATTGCATTTGTTAATGGTCCTAGCCCTAAATTACATGACAAAATCACATTTGTTTCAATATGAACATGACTAAAGTTGCAAACGAATACAATATTTCATTATTCAATAAATTTTTGTAATCACCAAGGGCTTGGACATTGGGCATCCTCATGGGGAACCTCCATGTGGGGGGCTTTGCCTGCCTGGTCTGGGTGGCTGGGGCCCAGCACTGCAGCCTTATGGCTGCGGTATATGTCTGCCCTGATCGGGGTGGTTGCTGTGGCGGCGGCTGCTGTAGGACATGGGTAGACGAGCTACTGGTGTGGTTGGATCCCCATGATATTGTTTCCTCACAGCAGCATCAAGCCAGATGTTTATAATTCTTAGTATTTTATACCTATGTTCAGTTTAGAGACAGAAATTATGGAGTCATGTTTGTGCAGAATAGGGGGGGTGCTTCTTTGTTTGTGTATTTACGTGTGTGTGACTGTGTGAAAAAGAGATTTTTAGTTATTATGTAATCTATTTTGATGTGTGTAAAGGCTCGTTTAATTTTTATTATGCATGAATTGCTTTTTTCATGTAAAGCACTTTGTGTTGCCTGCAGCATGAAAAGTTTGATATACAGAAAAAAAATAAAATAAAACACGTCATTTAAAGTAGATTCTTGTAGAGAATACAGACAAGAACTATAAAATAAAAACTGAAATCAGATTTCTAAATATAATATAAACAGCAAATTTGGGGAATTTATTTTATCCATATAAAAGCATATACATAATTGGGTGTCAATTGTGAGTCACTATCCAACAGACAGGGTCACCTATGCTAGGATGGGTACGATTCATTTTCCACTATCAGCTTGTTTTTTATTAAGGTATTAAGTTGCTCTGAGTCACTGGCATAAGTTATGAACCCGGCCTTAGCATATTTACAGCATCTTCACTTCAGCATCAGCTTTGCTATTAAGTTTTGACAGGCTTATTTGAGTTTTGACATGCTTAAGGTACAAGTTTATGGTCACACAACCTCTTCCTCTCATGCTAACCCAGACCAGGCCTCCATTACAAACTTTCTCGCCACCAGTACAAAGCTGAGTTAGAACAGCAGGCGTGTAATTGTCCTAAGGCTGGTGAGTTTGTCACCATGTGGGGAGAATAAACAAGGACATAACAAAGGATGAATAAATGTAGGACATGTGGAAAAGGCTGTTATTTACTTGCATAATGAATTCTTTATACATGCACATTCTTTCACTTGGATACCTCCCTGAACCTGCGTCATCTCTTATTTACTCAAAACCATTTACAAATATGCCACGCTGGCAGCAGCTTTTTGACAAGAACCCATTAAAAATGTGTGGGAGCTGTGTATCAACATAACAGCCAACAATTCTCTTGTGTATTTATTAATGGGTATTCAGTACCGTGCACTCTGCTTACCATTACAGTGTGAAACAATAAAGAAGCCCAAGCCTGGAACAAGTAAATGAATATCTAAATGAAAGGATAGAGAGCAAGAGATCCAAACATTGAGCTTTTGAGAAACAGCTGTGCAAAAGTCCTTTTTTCATGGTCTCTGCCGCCTATCTTCTGTGACATTTTGCCTCTTTGAATTCAGACCTTCTGTTAAAGTGGACTTGAGAAATGGTTTTCTCGGCTTTCTGAAGGTCTCGGTGGAAGGGTGGCTGTCAAAGAAGTCATGTTTAAGGAAGAGAAACAAAAAGAAAAGTGTGACATTCCAAATGACAGAACTGTGCTGAAAATCAGAGGCAAAAGGTTTAATAGAGTGATGAATCCTCTACAGAGCCTCAACATTATTGAAACAGTGTGGGATCATCTTTGACTAACAATGAACCGGAAGGCAGAAAAATCCAAAGAAAAAGTCCTTCAAGAAGCCTGGAGAACTATTTCTGAGATAATCATGAGGAAATTACAAGAATACTTGTCCTAGGAGGATTCAGGCTATAATGAATAAAGAGGGTCAGACTAAATACTGATTTTCAAACTTGTTGAAATCAGTTTTTTTCTGAATTTCCATTTGTAAATTTCAATTAATTGCAGTTAGTTGCCCCCCCCCCCCCTTTTTTTTAGCAAAAGATGTTTTTATACTTTTGCATTCTGCTGCACATTTATTTTGTTTCTTAAATGAACATAGAGCAAATGTTAAAAGCAGCAGCACATAAAATCCTGTGGTAGTGCTGATTAAATGAAGTGAGAATGAGACTAGATGCAGCCAGCTTTTTATGCCAAAGCAATGTAAATTTACAATGACACGGACTAAAAATCTTAGATTTAAAAAGTCTTTTAAAATGTGTATTTATGGAGTACAGAAAATCTGTGTATGAATTCTTGTTTAACAGCTTTGACCAAATGTCCTCAAACAAAAGACTGTAACTGGAGGAACTGTGCTGGTGACCAGCCAGTCGGACACTGGATCTTGGACCGATCTGCTGAAATGGCTGTTCAAAGGGGTTTTATCGAGCAGAGAGCAGTATCTTTGCCTGAGTCAATATCATGTTTAAATACTGAAAACAAAGTGTCCCTGTTGTCTCTAGTCTGCCAGCTAGTTAGTCAGATGGATGCTGAAGACCTGTCAGATCCGCTTCCCCGTTCTGCTCTATTTCAGAGTTGCTGTTCAACAAATTTAGGACTAAAAACCTTTATTTTGAGACATTTCTATTATAGGCTTAAATATTTTATGGAATAATTAATTGGCCTTTTACAGTTTAAGTTTGTAATGAATCCAGGCATTTACCTCTGCCCAGCACTTTTTTTTTTTTTTTTTTTGATGAGTTTTTAATGTGATGATGTCTGATTGGAGTTATGTATGTTTATTTGTGGTGGACATGTTGGAGGATTCTATCTTTAGAAAGTATAAGTCTCACTGAATAAACAACTGTGCTTACTGTGGGTGTGTTTTTGATACAATTATAATTCAGAGGACAAATGTTTTTTTTTCCAAACCAGCTGTCAAAATTCAAATGTGGTTTAATTATGTCTTGATATAAGTTTTTATCTCTAAATCATTACTGCATATCTTGATGGTTATTTAATGAGATAAGATATGATGGAATTCAAATTGGGAGGGAAAAGACATTTTACAGAATTAATTCCCACATGAAGTAAATGCACAGGCTGTGTTGGATAATACAGAATTTAAAATCAAGCTCGTCTTCAGGTTAAAAATTTGTTGTTGTACATTAATTTACACCAATTCCTTTGATTTAGGCGTTTGAGAAATTAAATACAAATTTTCTCCTTTCTTCTGTTGCTCTCTGGTTAGCCATGTCATTCTGATAATGGATGGAAACACTATTGCCACTTCTTGGATGCCTCTCAACTCAAAATCTCTGAAAAACTGTGACTCTGAATTTAGACTCTGAAATTACAAGGAAAATAAAAATACACCCATGTGGGCCAGTGGTAGAATTTTTATTGAGGTGATTCATGAACGGAGCTGGCTTCTATGAACCTACCTACATGAAGATGCACCATTCTTAAACATAAAAAAGATTGATAGAAACTAAACCAAAATGAAACAGAAATCAGTCATATAAGTTATTTTTAGTATGTGAAATGGGGAGATGCAAGTGTCCGAATGCCAGACATCTTTCTACCCAGCTACACTCTCCAGCTTCCTCCCAAGAAGAAAACTGAGCAGGGCTCCAGACTGCGACCAAATGGGTGCATTTTGCAACCAAAATGTGAGACAGTGCAATTGAATTTTTCATCTACTTGTGCAATGGCGACCAATACATTTGTTGGTCTTTTTCTTTTTTCTTTTTTAATTTATTTTGTCGCTATCAAACTTCTGCTCCCCTCTTCAGCCCAGTAGTTCACAGCAATGCACAAATTAGCTGCTGGTTTGCCGACTCAAACTAACTTCAATACCAGAAAAGGAGACTAACGCCAATGAAAAAGACAACAACCAATGTGCATGTAAGCGGGGACGAATGACCACTGTGACTGATTGGCTTATGTGTAAAAAGAGTCTGGGGATAATTTATTATTCCTCAGTGTTGCCAACTTAGTGACTTTGTCACTATATTTAGCAAGCTTAGTGAGATGCTTTTTTTAATACTATCTCCTTACTCAAGATTACAGGTGGGTTTTAAAACCATTATGATTAGGAGATAGGTCCTAAAAATGATATACTAAAGTTGGGTATTAAAATATACTGGTCACTGGTGCCCCACATCCATACATAAATGACATTTAATTGAACTATCTTTTCCAATGGGCCACAGAGATTCAGTGACCCCACCTAACAAGGACACTACCCTGTTTTTATTTCTTTATTTATTTGTGGTGACTTTAACATTGAACTGTTAAAGTCAAATGAGCACAAGAAAACTGCAGAATTTATTGATACTATGTTCAGTTTTGGTTTCTATCCACTGAT
>JBAGKP010000027.1:14287588-14307486 GCA_037177255.1 Melanotaenia maccullochi
AACACGTTTTCCAACGGGTTCATGGCATTAACATATTCATGTCATACCTGTAACGGGAGATTTAAGGAAGGACACTCTAAATACGATGCTTCATCTGCAGCAGCTCTGGCGTGAATGAAGCATGCGTAGAGAGCTCCCTCTCCCGATCTCTACAGGCATTACTAGTCCAATCCGGATAATTCCCCAGACTTAATTAGTAGATCCCTGATCATCTCAACTCTAAACATATGAACAGAAGTTATGGTGGAAAACTATTAATTTGGACACATAAAAGGCACATCACAACAAACAATTATTTTAAGTAAATATACCTATTACACATAGAAATAGGCTACCAGGTTTATTACATATGTTTGCATGAGCAACATGCATCCAAAAACACTGCTGGACCTCTTATCTCCAGTTTACCACATGGGCCCAATAAGGTTCATATTCCACACACTTGGCCTACAGTATAAGAAATGTTCCATGTCAAATACCCTAAATCATGGAGGTCAACTTCTGGTTAAATCCTTGTTAGCTCTTAAGATTGCTTGCAAAGCTAATAAATACCCAGACTGTAAGGAAGAACTTTAAAACACATATTCTGGATTTTGAAAATCCATCCATCCATCACTTATCCAAGGTCAAGTCATGGGAGCAGTTCCTTCAGCAGAGAGACCCAGACCTCCATTTCCCCAGCCACTTCCTTAAGTTCCCTTGGGGTAATCCTGAGATGTTACCAGGTCAGAGAGAGACAGTCCCATTATGTCTTTGGTCTTCCCCTGGGCCTCATCCCAGTGTGACATGCCTGGAACACCTCCCCAGGGAGACGTCCAGGAGACATCCTAAGCCAATGCCTGAGCAACCTCATCTGCTTCTTGCAATGTGGATGAGCAGAAACTCTACTTCGAACCTCTCCCTGATTGCCTTACCTCTAAGAGCGAGTTCAGCCACTCTCTGGAGGAAAATAGTTTCAGCCTCTTGTATCTGTGATCTCATTCTTTCCCTTACCACCACACCACAGCTCATGGCAATAGGTGAGAATAGGTAGGAACATAGGTCGACTCATAAACGGAGAGCTTCACCTTTTGTCACATCTCCTTTTTCACTACAACAGAACAATGCAGAACCTGCATCTTTACCAATGCTGCACAAACCGCCTGTCAATCTCCTGCTCCATTCCTCTCTGGTACAAGGAACATTTTTTCTGTCAAATTAAAGCATAGATTGTGTAAATAATTTAAAGCCCTTTTTACAAGATCATAAACCTCATTATCTAACCTAAAAATCATTACCCACCAGGTGAAAAGGCAATATGAATGTGCAGCATTCCCCATGTTCTAAATGTTGTCTCGTTGTTTGATATGCAAGGCCAACAACTCGTATGCACAAATCTGACTGAATTAAGTGCAGGCTTTCATGGTTGGAGGTTCATAAACAATAGACTTGTGTGATCCTTGTCTGTACAGCTCCAAAGGCAGACAAGCATATTTCCACATACATCCATCTCAGCTGAAGCAGATGAAGTGGAATTCAAACCAAATTTGTCATATGTAAATAGAGCCATAGCCTTAGTTTCATACTACACTTCTGATTTTGATAGTAGTTGGTGGTGACCAAAATAAAAGGACAGCAACAGCTTCTAATTGGGAGGAAAGGTTGGAAAACATGTATTTGGTATATTTGTAGATGTGTTTGGAAACTCCTTTGGACTACAGTCTGACCTGTGTGTTTCTTTGTGCATGAAAAAAAGCATTTTCAGGTCTCATTACTTGGACTGTTAATGCTCTCTACAATCCTGCCGATGGCACTTTCTGCCTGACCCTGCTGCAGCTGGTCACATTTGTAATGAGGGGGGGGGGGCATGTTTGTCTGGTAGATCCTACACACACTTAGCCTAAAATAAGTCCTGCCATGACTAATAACAGTATGGCAAAAGAAACTTGGATCAGGACACCTCTCACACACACACATAATAACGATGCAGATTAGTATTTTGTCTGAGCTTACTTGAATTAAATATATTGTCAGATTGACAAACACATCTCTTACATGGAGTCTTGATTGGGTGTCCTCATTACACAGATAATGACATTTGGTTTATGGTTATGGAGAAACACATTAAGGGAATCACAAAATCGGCCTACTATCGCCTTTAGAATATATCATGGGTAAAAGATGTAATGTGTCACCAGGACCTGGAAAAACTAGTCCAAGCTTTCATCTTTAGTCGACTTGATTATTGTAACAGTGTTTTTACAGGTTCTACCTAAAAAAATCAATTAGACACCTGCAGCTTATTCACAACTTTGCTGCTCGAGTCCTAAGACCAAAAAAGTGGATCCTATCAGTCCAGCTCTGAGGTCTTTACACTGGCTGCCTGTTCGTCAGAGGATAGACTTTAACGTTCTGCTGCTGCAGCAGCAGAACGTTAAAGCTCTGAATGGTTTAGGACCAAAATACATCAGTGACCTCTTGACCCAGTATGCACCCACCAGACACCTCAGGTCATCTGGTTCTAGTCTCTTATCAGTTCCCAGAGTCAGATCCAGACATGGAGAAGCTGCATTCGGCTTCTATGCTCCACATGTCTGAAACAAACTCCCAGAAAGCCTCAGATCAGCTGAAAGACTCAGTTTATTTAGATCCATGTCCAAGACCTACCTGTTCTCTGCTGCATTTCAATAGTTTTTATTTAGAAGTCAAAATCTACATCTGGTTCTTTTAAGCTGGAATCATGTTTTAATATTGTCTTTCCTTACACTGGAATTTTATTTCTTGCATTTTATCTATTTTATTTTAGCATCTTCCCTCTTTTTATTTCATTATTTCTTGCGTTTCTTTTAATCTTAGTTTTTTTTTTCTTTAATTTATTTTTTTTATGCAGTTGTATTGCCTTCTGCAACCTGCTGTAATGATTTATTTAAAGCACTTTGTATTGTCTTGTAAATGAAATGTGCTATGCAAACAAATCTGCCTTGCCTATGGTAAGACAGTTTCTTTTTGTGTGTGTTCCATTTTCAGTTAGTTTGCCAAAATGAAGGACCAGAAAAAATTAATCTTAAGCAATAATGATGGATGTTCTTTGAGGGCCCTATCACCCCTCTAAAATTGTGCGAAATGGTTTAGTCCACACCTGCACGTTCATCTCAATCAAGCACACGTGCAGTGACACAGCTAGAGGAGAATTAATTAATTTCCCTAAGAAAGTGTCTTAGATATGACAAAAAAGGAACAGGAGAATTAGATAGGGTGATAAAATTCAGTAGCTGCAGCTTCTTATTAAATTATTCAAGAATTAAGGTGAGCAGCACCTGGACTAATGCACAGTTTAAGCTGATATCAGCAGCATGTGTCTGACAGTGGAGGCAGCATGTTAGGCTTCATTTAAGGACAACACAGATTCATTACCATCAGAAATTCATCAGTTATTACCGTAAATCATTTGACGTTTTCGGACTTTGCACTAAAAAATATAAAAACATAAAGAGATGTTTTAGCCCATCCACAGTGTTCAATCATGACATGTTTGGTATCAATGGATTTCTTGTAATTTTAGGATTGTGAAGATATCACGCTATCTGAAATAATAAACACATAAGAGACTAAAGTGTTAACAAATTATCTGCCAAAATTTTTAATTAATTGGAGAATTTTCCAGTTTTAAGGCTATAATAAATTAGAAAAAAAGGCAGCCTTGTTTTTATAACTCCTTGTGTTGGTGCTTTTTAGTCAGATCTGACCCTGACAAAAGGTTAATTTATGATTATTACTAAATTACTTCATTCAGGAGGTACAATAAAAAACATGACTCATGTGCCTATGTTTTAACCTTTTAGTACTGCTAAATTATATATATATATATAAAAATTAGGATTAGTTAAGCCAACCACATGGGCTTCAGTGTCAGAGACAGCAGCAGGTCCATAATATCCAGATGATCACTGAGGATTTGGGACATGTTGAGCTCACGGAGGCAGCAAAGTTCTTCAATTTACAATCAATCATCTGCAGCTGATTCAGGTCTTAGTAAGACCTACATGAAGTAGAGTATATTCTATGGTATGCTATAAACAGGTAAAGATAATCTTGTATGGATCTAGCTTGTATGGGGTCTTTTATTGTAGCTACGGCCCTGGCGGGATGCAGTGTTAATGATACAGGGTCAGTATGTAATGTGTGTATTTCATCAATCACTACTTAAATGCTATCATGGTATATAAAAATAATTACACAGATTTTTTGTCAAGCTAATTAGCTTTATGCTAACACCTTATTGAATAATACACATATGTTGGCTGTTCTGCAAAGGGAAATTTCATTGGTTGCCCTATTACATTCACAAAAGGTCATCAAATAAAAAAAATAAAAATACTCAAAACCATAACCAGTTTACACTTGACCAAATATGAAGTTATGAATATATATTTTATCCACATATATGTGTAAAATCCATTAGTTCCTACTTAAAAAAAATCAAGTGACCTGGGCAACCCTTTAATAGTATTTTAATAATTTCATGCTATCAATCACTAATTTCTATTGTCCCACTTCACTGATTCCCTGTTAACTTGTAATGCGCAGTCTTTAGTTCAATGGGTCAAATGATTTTCTCTTTTTTTTTTTTGTGCTTCTTACCTTTTTTAGCTGATGCTCCAGATGTTTTATTCTATAGAATAATTCGGTAACACCTCCTTGTCAGCTATTTCAAAAGGGAAAAGCACTTTAAAAAAAAAAAGAAATATTAGTAGGTGATTGGATTGTCTTTCAGTCAAATAATACCTCAGTCGAGCTGATGAACCAAGCACCACAGAAAATTAGTTTTGTAAATAGGGTCTTTCTACCAGTGTAGGATGCTAATTAGTCTGGACTTTTGTGTTTCATCGATTAGCTTGGAGATGGATATTCTTATGATCATGATCTCATGACTCAAGCTGCTTCTTGTATTAGCATGGTTAAACTAAAATCTAACCATCTAAACTGAATGCACACTCCTAACATTAAACCTCTGAATAAAACTGTAACCCTTCAACTGGCTTTTGAAAATGGTGGGATCCAGTAAAACCCCCAACAAGTACACAAGTACAAAATCCCTCAATTTGATTTAATTTAACTATTTCTATGTATTTATCTAATTTGTATTTTATGTCTTGGACTCAAAGAGATTGCCGCTGCTCACAGTAGTAATGAGTGAAGCTGTGTGATGGCAGCTATCCCTATGCTCCCTCTACTGCTGTACACTCTTTCATTACCCAGCATGAATACCTCACTTGTTATCTCTCCCACTCTCTATGTATTTATCTCACCCTTTTTCAATAACACACATACTGTAGATGCAGCACTTACACAAACATGTGGATGATGCACCTCTTCTCTACATTTACCAGCCGTCTCCATCATGACTGCTTGTCTTTGTCTGTGGCCCAGATCCATGCGTTATTGATGGAATCCCTCTAGACGCACACACCGACACACACGTTGCCCACTCATCTGTCCAATTGTGCCCAGCAAGACCCCAGTGACTAATGCTGGCTCAGTGACCAATAAAAAGAGCCTGGAGACTGACAGGTTGCTCTGCTGCTCAGATTTATTGAGTGGGGTCCCTTGTCTCCCCTTCTCCCTTCACTTTAATTACTTTTCCTTTTCCTCCTCTTGATTTTTTTTTCTCTCGTTTGTTTCTCTCCTCGCTGTCCCTTTTATTTTTCTCTTTTCCTAACCCTCCCCTTAGTTTTTAATTATTCCCTTTATCCTTGTGAAGCAGAGAGAAGAGCCAGCAGTCATTTACAATCCCCTGATGTCTGAGTGATTGGTTTCTATTTATACAATTAGTAGAGACATCATGGAGGACAGGGGGTTGAGGAAGGGCTATATGGTAGGAAAACAGAATAGAGACAGAGACAGATGGATGATAACAAAGTAATCTTCAGGGGATTGCAAAGACCAAGGTAATGGATACTGTAGATCCAAAACGTGGTGAGACAGAAGAAGGATTTAGCACCGAAAAACAAAATATTACTTCTGCAAGGTTGGTATGTCTGAGAATGTGCATGAGCCAGCACACGCATCAAGCTGAGGCCGTAAACTTGGCCCTTATATAGTGTATACTCGGACGACAAAGATCTGGATTGTTACAGAAGTAAAAAACCTAAAGATTTCTTTCCTGTGCACCTGTTTATCATATATTTCATGATGGCTTTTATTATCCTGTCTGCTAGTGCACAGACTTGTGAACACTTGTAAAATATATCCCTGCTGAGGGGTTGGGAGTAACTCAATCGCCGGGGGCAGAGGTGTTCTTGTTTACCAGGTGGTAGGAGTGTAAATGCGAAAGGTTAAATATCATTTTTTTTAGTAAGGCCTCCTCACTGTATTTGACAGTATAAGAATCAAAGGTGAATCAGTATCAAGCCACTGAGCAACCAGGCTGAAATGCTAAACTGATCATTTTGGCTAGGTGTAAATTTACTACATTCGCACCAAATCACTATGCTCATCGGTGGTATATTTAAACTAATCATATGCTAATTAAACTCTAATAATAATCTTAATATATTTGGTTTTGACTATGTAAGTCCTCCACTGTTGGAGTTCTCTGCTTTTCAGTCACATGTCCAAATTTCTATGTAGCCCAGACACTGTTGCCTTGTATTTTGGGGTAAAAAAAGCTTAAAATATTAAAACTGTGACCATTTTAAAAAATGTCTGAGTCATTGATAGTTTGTAAAGTTTATGTTGAGTTCAAATAACATGTGTTCAAGGTTAAAATCAGTTATTGATTAGTCTGTGTGAAAGAAAACACTGCAATGTTGGAGCACTGTTGTGTGGAGTCCCTGTAGGAGAACAGCACGTTAAGCAGACCTATGGTGGGAATAAGGCTGATGGAGAAACAAGTAGTTTGACCCTGATCATGCCGGATGCCGAGTTTGCCCTTTGGTGTAAGACTTTGTAATTCTGCCAGAGAGAGAGAGGTCTGGGAGACTTTCCCTGGACTTTGTGTAGAGCAAAAAGAATCTGGGTTCTGGCTAACAGTGCATGCCATGTGGAGGTCCGACGCTACAGAAGTCTGTCTGCAACATCCATTCAGCATACCCTTCCCAAAGAAGTTGTGAGTAACCAAAATTGTTTGCAAGTGCTATATATTTTTTTGGCTTGCTTGTTAGTGAAAGGGTCATCCAGTTTCAGAACACAACGTTCCCAAGTTTCGCTTCAGGCCTGCAACTATTTGGGTTCATTCGAGAACTGATTTGAAACAGCCTTAGAGGCTGTTGTTATTTTATGGTGCAATTTTATTTCTTTTATTCAGACTGTGTTTGAGAGCTGTGACTTAATTTTTTTATCCTTTGTTGGAGTGTGAAAAGCCCATGATCTTCATTTTATTTCACTAAAACTGTTCATGCATAATGACTTTTTTTCCTAAGTTTCACGGCTTAGTCAGATTTTTTATGTTTACTAATTATGTCTTAACAAGTGGAGGCCCTAACTTATTTTGATTTAACTTATAAATATATAGCATACTATACTCATAACATCACAGATTTGTGGGAGCTGCAAAAAAAAAAAAAAAAAAACATGAGCATGATGTCTGCCCTCTTTCATCCCAGTTACCCATTTCTCCAGATCTTTCTTTTCTCCCTTTGATGCGTTCAGTGAACCCTGACCTCTGCTATTTATAAAGCATGTTTTCTGCAACGGCAGTTGCTCAAACTGCTGAACAAAAGAACAACAAACACTCAGTTGAAAATGAAATCTGATTGAGAATCACTGCATTAAAGACGTGAGAAACAAACAACTTTCCATTAATAATCTGGATCACCAAGTTGAAATGTTAGCAGCAAGTTAAAAAAAAGTCCATAGAAAGGCAGATTTGTTTGATTTTTTGGGGGGGTGTAGCATGTTGTTGCAAGTAGAGGGTTGAATAAATGATTCCCTTTGTAGTTAGGCTTAATGTCGGGTGGTGGTAGACTGGATGCTTGTTTCTGACCACAATGACTTGTGTGGCTGACACTATCGTTGGGGTCTTTCTTGGCCTGATCTGTCCTTTTTCTTTACAAAATCAAAAATATATTCATTTATGACATTCCTATATGTTCAGATAAAAAATGAGACTGAATACAGGCTAAAATTTACCACATTTTCATGTTGTAGCTAGTCAATAATCAGTCTTGCTAGCCTGATGTATAAATAAGTAGATTATGTAGCCTTGTCATTGTTAAGTAACTTGGATATTGAGGTACAATTTGAGCATTCTTTATAGTTTATTTTCAGATCCAGTATGAAAATCTTGATTAACTGATTTGATGTGTAGTGCTTAAATACTGCACTGAAAACTAAAGAGGTTAATTGCCTTTTATGTTAGTTCCTGTACTTGCAGTCATCTGATCTAGAAATGTGTAGCCAAATGTCAATATTATATATAATTAGAAAACTAGTTTAAAATTTACATCAAACTCATGTAGTGACACCAGGTTTGTCTGGAAATGGGTTACTGCCCTCATCCAGTGACCTGTAAACCACCTTTGATGTTCAGTCAGATTTAAGAGGTGGCCAGTGACATTCCTCTAGCTCCGCCCCTGCACCTTACACAACATAGTATACAGAGTATTTCCATTCAAGTTCACCCAATGCTTTACCCAACTCCACTTCAAGATATTATATACAATTAATTCGTTTTATCCTTTCACCCAGGAAATAAAATTCCTTGAAATTTTTGCAAAGGTGTTTGTTGCTTTGGTTTGCTGGTGTGTTCATGGCACACACCAGTGTTGCCTTGATAATCAACCTTTGGTGAAACAACACAGCTTAATTTATTAGCTTCAAACCAGCCAAGAGATAAATGTCTGATTTGCATTTAATTTTTCATTTGCTTTGCTAATGGAGGGAAACCAGTTACCTGTTATTTACTTTCTCCTGTTCATCACTTCTGTAATGAACAGTGTAGAAACCAAAATCTTATCACAGTTACATTTTAATTTGTGTTGGCTAAGTAAGCTTCTTTTTAGAAGTTGTGCAAACTTGTTTTTAATTGACATACTCTACATTTCCAGTTTGAGTCATGAATTATGATGAGCCTCAACAGCATTGTCATTGAATGTTTTCAAAAGAGCTGGCATGTTTATCAAGATATGAAGACCAGTGTGCAAGAAAAACAGCCTCAGATAAAAAAAAAAAAAAACTGCAGACGCTCTTGATATCTTAAGAAATCATTCATCAGTTTTCTATGATGCGTTATCAGAGAGGTTTGTAGAAGATGTCAGCCTTGAAAGCACACCTGTCAGAAGACTGTCAGATTGGAGCTGAAGTTGACGAGTGAGCTTACATGTTGGCCTTTCAAATAACTGCATGGTAAAAGCAACATCTCAATCTTTCCACAGCTTTTGTGATTTTTAAAAACGATTTCTTTAATCTCCTCAATGATCATGGTGGAACTCATGCTGGAAGAGAAGCGTGTTAGACTTCACATAAAAATTGGAAAAAGGAATAAGAGTAAAGAAAACTTCTCTAAAGTAGACTATCAATTAAAATGTAAAATTTGGTAGGAAGCAAAATCTTACCACAGTTTTATTTGAATCCAAATTGTTGGAAGCAGAAAAAATTACCCTGTGGTGCTCTTCGATAGGAACAGATAGACATCAAGATGGTCGGCCAGTGTTCTCAATGCATTTTTGAGTTGTACTTTGAAGCTGCATGTAACGACATGCACTAGATGTTCAGACAGATGCCCTATGTCCTTGGTGCATACAGTATGTGAGAGCACTTTGAAGCTGAATTTCTCTTGAAAGACAAAGCCTCACTGCCACCACAGCATGACACTTTTTCATGTTTGCACCCATTTATCTTTGAAAGAAACTTCATGCTGAAGTTTCTCTCAAGTCTGTAACAATATCCAGCCTTGAAGTTTTCCAACCACTTTTTGGAACATTTTGTTTTCTTTATGATATCCAGGTTATGATAAACTAATGCGCATATCTTAAATTAGAGAGGCAGGTGAAATATTTGTGTCTACCTTGGACCTTTTCTGATTTTTAGCAGTGGTTTTCTTAATGGTTTTCACATCCTTTTACGTAACTGGTAACATTCAGATATCATAACCAGAATTTCCCCTTTAATGGCGAATGTACCACATTTGATGCATACAGTCAGAGAACTTTTGCATCACTTTATGGTAAAAACTTCCTTATGGTTTAAAACCCTGCTGTACACAATCTGATACTTGCTTTCTGTACTACAATAATTTTGACAATGATAAGCATATATAAAAAATATATATATTTAGTTATTTCTTTACATATTGTTAAATGGCCAAACAGAGACTTATCATTAAACAAGAAAAATAGGCTTTTCTTCCTATTTATTTCTTTCATTAGGCTTTAAAAAAAATGAAGATGTTGTTTTTATGTTTTTGATTATGCTCTAATGTGATTGTGAGCAGCATAAGACATTGATGGTACAACTGCAGCAGGTTAAGATCGAACCTTGTTACCATGTTGAAATTTAAATAAGTCACATTAGTGCTAAATGCAAATCAATAAATAAAGAACGTAAACAGCTGATCCATTGTGTAATTACTGCCTAATAGCCGGACTTAATCTAAGTAGTAGGCTAAAGGGTGAGCTTTCCTACACTGTTATAAATCCTTATCAATTAAAGACTTTGCTCAGATTCATTAACATTTGCCATAGCTGTGCACTAAATGTGCTATCTATTGCTACAGCTAATGCAGATCTTAATTTGCCAAAGGAACACAGGTTTGCTTCTTAACAATATTATATATTGAGGGTGGAAGTTATTTGGTCTCTTATGTGTATTCATGCTGTGGACATGTCTGTCCTGCAGACAGCTTTTTTCCTCGTCATGGAATTTTAATTGACATTTTTTCAGTTTACTAGCAAAACCTTTTGGAGAAAGTGCATGGACGTTTATGATGTTGAATGGATTGAATTACATGGGCAGGTTACTAACCCACTGACATAAGAGTCTAAGTACTATTAAATATCATTTTGAAGATAATCACTTCAGTATTCATGATATACTCTTGTTCATATGAACCACAGGTGTGAATTTTAAAGAAAAAAAGTACATTTTATTGTGCAAGTTAATTATCTGGAAAAATTAAAATATAATCACAACCTATGAGGATTTAAAATCAAGTAATTAATACAGCTAAAGATTAACACGTAGCATTACTTGGAAATTGGAAGCAAATAGTTTCAAGGTTTATAGTCTTCACTAGCTTTACTTTGGCAAAATAAAGATATGTAACACGCCATTAGCCTCTTTTCTATCACAAGAATCTTTTAAATTTACCAGGGATTTTTAAAAAAAATGTGATGGTCAAGGCTGGAACACAAAGTTGTAAAGTGTGACTTCTTAGTCTTGGGCTGCTGCTAGGCAACAATAACTCCAGGAATGTGCATAATAAGTGCAACTGTGCTATCAAAACAAGTCAAATTTTTAAGGGCAGAAAGTTACATTGTGCTACTGTTAGACAGCAACCGTCAAAAAGCCACTGGTGAACAGTAAACAGGTGTTTGAAGCTTCTGGTTTCTCTGTAAACGCAAAATAACCTCTCTATGCTGGATACTTTGCATGATATTAAACTCTGGTCCTCAAAGGCCAGCAGTCCTGCAGGTTATAGATGTTTCCCTGCTTCAATGCAAGTGACTTAAATTAATAGGCCACTGTGGAGAAGTTGACCACAAGCTGTTGGATTTTCTTTTCCCTTGATCCAGGTGTGTTGTAGCAAGCAAACATCTAAAACCTCCAGGACAGCAGCTTTGGTCCTCAAGGACTGGAGTTTGACACCCCTGCTCTAGAGGCTGCAGTTGTGCATAAAGCTGTATTTGAGCCACCTTTAATGTTGCACAACGTAACTTTATGACCTTATAATTTCACCTTCCTGACACTTTTGATGGCACAGTTAGATTTATAATGCACATTTTTATGTCCCTGCCTAGCAGTGTCCCAGGGCTGAGAAACCACAGTTCTCAGCTTTTGCCTGCATAACGATCCTTAATGTCCCAGCTGTGTATTAATTTACTCACCGTGTCACCAACTAGCAATCAGATATCAACATGCACAGACACAGATTCAGTAAAGATGTACTAGAACATTGGTTCTCAGACTTTTCAAGCCACAACCCTCAAGATAACATACGTTGTTATTTGCAAACCCTACGCAACAACTTAGTGAATAAACATGTAAAATATATCAAATGGATCATCTTGCAGCAATTCTCTCAATGTAAGGCTGGAAAACTTCGTCAGAATCTTCATGAATAAGGATAAAGTGGATTTTCATGGTTCACTGCTTTGACAAAGCACCAACATATGCCCCCAGATCAACGTCTCCTGTGGAGATATCAACTTCGGAGTTTTAATGTGGTGTGTGTACTAACTTTGTTGTTTATGCAATAATGTGTTAAAAAGTAAGTCACAAATTTAAAAGATTTAGCTCTTCTTTATTTGTTTTCATTTTGACAGCCCTGTGTTATGATCGTGGTTGATGTTCTTGGGTTTTGGTATTTATGGTCTTGTCATGTTCTGTGTTGGTTTCTGCTTCTTGTCATTAGCGCACCTGGTTTGATTTGGCTCATTCACTTCACCTGTTTCCCTTTAGTTCTCCCATGTATATAAACCCCTTGGTTTCATTTATCCATTGCCAGCCCATTGTTAGTGTTGTCAGATGGTTACTGTTTTCATGTGCTCAAAGCCTGGTAAACACATAATGATTTTTGAGCTGTTTTTGTCCCAATTTTGCCTCTTCCCCACCTCAGATGGCAAACGCCCGATCATCGTGAGGTTTCCCTGTCCTATTATCATTTAGTCTGCGATGTGTTATGAGCCGAATTGTCCCGATAATCCGCCCCGAAATGATAATCCGCCCCGAAATGGGTCGTAGCCGACAATTGGAAATATTGAACATTTTCAATATGTCAGAGGAGCTGATTTCTAAGGAACGCAGACGACTCGTGCATTGTGACTGCGTGGATGGTGACGTGGTACGGAATGTAGCCAATCAGAGAGTGAGCTGGCTGGGGAACAAGGATGTTAATAAAGTTTGTGTTTGCGCCATCTGCAGTCTGTCATTTTTTCAGTTCTGACTTTTTCTGTTAACAATAGTCCCACCGACGGCTTCAAAAAATGAACAATATACATGTCAGTGTGCCACCATATGATGCAATCCAGAGTTTTAAAGTTAGAGTTGGTCTTTAAACCATTAATTCAGAAAAATCTGGAACACAGTTTTTTGAGTGCTTGGATAAAAAAGTCAGTTTCGTTATTAGTGTTTTTCTTTTTTTTTATTATTTTGATTATTACATAACCTAAAATATTTTTTGATCCCTAAAAAGTCATATTAAATTTCAATACCAATCATTATTTAGGAGATTTCCCCTGAGGGAAAATTGTTTTCCACAGACTGAGCCCCATGACTCCATCACCAAGTAGGCAGTATTGCAAAGAACACAGCACAACACATCATACTGCACAGAGCACAGCACAGAACTTTACGGGGAGTAGACCCTGGAGAAGTCCCTGGACACACTGGAGAGACTATATCTCTCAGCTGGCCTGGAAACACTTTGGGAACCACCTGAACAAGCTGGCGAATGTGGCCAGGGACAGGGAAGTCTGAGCTTCCCCACAACCCAACCCCAGACAAGCATTAGAAAATGGATGGATAGATGTATGGATGGAGAACACAGCATAGCACATGATACTGCACAGAATACAAAAAAAACTAACAAAGAAGGCAAATGCGCATTGCTCTAAACCAAATGTCGACCTTTGATTAGTTTAGAATGATTCTTTTTAAAGTACTTTTTAAAACCTTGTTTATTAACATGTGAAATATTGTACTTTTCTTATGATTGATAAAAAACGTGCAGCCAGAAATGACAACTACTATTTAGCTCTTACAGTCCACTCCATGTTCTATGGGAAATAAAAGAAAGAAGGAAAATATATACGTGAGAGCAAAGAACAAAATAAAGACATTGTCTTGACTGTTTACTTTCCTGAAGCTGCTGGGCATCAATTAGCTTCATCTCAAGCTGTGAGACGGTGACCTGTGCATCTGTCTGCTCACTTCGAGCCCAGGCAAGCTCAGACCTGCAATATGTTGGCAAAAAGACAGTCTGTGTGTTTGTATTCAGGAAAAATGGCTTTGCAGACCGTTTAGTCTCTTCTCTGGCGTTTTAACGTCTGTTTTATATTAAGCCCATGGATGAGATTTCATGGCTAGAATTCATACTGAGTCAGGTTGTAAATGTTTCATTCGATATTTGCATCTACACGTGTCTGAGGCTCCAAATGTGTGGGTGGATGCCACACTAATGTGGAGAAATGGCCCAACTTTTCAGTTGAGTACATAGCGCTTGTTTCAACGATCCAACTGTGCACCCAAACAGATCATTTTTACTTTTCACATGAATACAATTTATTTATGTTTTCTTTGTTTGTAATTTACTTTTGCTAAGTCAGTTAATTATAAATTAAGAGAAATGTAGCACTAACTTTAATTGTTTCCCTCTGTAACAACTGATTGCATTAAGGTTATCCAAATTAAGTTCAACTTGACATGTTTACCTACTTAAAATTATTCAGCAACCATTTAACTTTTTATCATTGTTACCCTCTGAAGCTGAGTTATGTTTACATTTAGACAACATTATTTAGATGTTAGTCACCATGAGTGTGAAGAACAGTACGGGGTAAAACACTAATGATGCATATCAATAATCTGAAATCATTACAACAATGTCTGCCAATCAAAGCAACAGATTACATTTGATTTTTAAATGTCAAGGTTGTGCTAATTGAAAACATGTTGTTTTGTTTTTTTTTTACTTTTCAGAATTTCTGGTTGTAAAATTACATATAAGTCCTACCATGATGTATTATTTGTCTTCTGTTTCACACGATTAATGATATTGCTGCTAGTGATGGTGATGGTCTTTTAATAAATGTAAATATTTTAATGGTTTAACATGGGCTCTTTATTATATTGTAATATATTATATTGCATAATCTACTTAAAAAATGTAATATATCAATATATAGCCTATAATGATATACTTTCCTGTTTCTATTTATTTACTCTTTAATATGTTATGATTTGATGAGCATTTCTCAAGTATTATTGGTTGGACGTTATATCATATTTCATATTGTGATGTAAAATCATTTGACTTTGCTTTAAGAGGTAAAATGTATTTAGCGGTGGGAAAGTACCATTAACTAATGATATTGTATTTGATATGATGATATTGAGATGGAGTGATTCAGATTCTTTTTTGGGAAGAAACTAATTGGTCTGAGCAAATCTGATTAATTCACTCAAGTTGAACAAAATTAATTTGGATAGGCTTCATTCTGTCACTAGTTGAAACAATTTAAGTTGGTTCAACTAATCTCTTTTTACAGTGT
Organism: Melanotaenia maccullochi; assembly: GCA_037177255.1. Taxonomy (NCBI): domain Eukaryota; kingdom Metazoa; phylum Chordata; class Actinopteri; order Atheriniformes; family Melanotaeniidae; genus Melanotaenia; species Melanotaenia maccullochi. The sequence goes on from JBAGKP010000027.1 coordinate 14,302,996, forward strand.
CAGAACTACTTTTAACATCCTGTAATAAATTTGGATTTTTGGCTGGATTTGTTGGATACACTCACCCATTAGTATGGGTTGCTGTTTATTTGACAATAATGAAAACAGTGAGGAGAGATCAAAAAGCATGGTTAAGGTCCTCAACTTGAAACAATCCCCTTTGATGATCTCTTACAAAAAAATCAATTACACTAGTAATGGAAAAAGTGGAAGTGTGTGACTCCTTTGATCATATCTACTGTCAAAAGTCTCCATTGTTGCACAGCACAATTAAAAGGCTATAAACAAGATGAAAGTGAATATGCCCTTTCAGTTCAATAAACATGACCCACTTTTTGCTTGTGATTCCTTTCCCCTTGCATGAATGTGGTTAATCTCTAAGATTAAAACTGATTTACATAATTATGTGGCTGACCATACAGGTTAAACAATGGTATTTAAACACACTGCTCTGATTAGTATGTCTCTGTCTTACAGCATGCTGATGCTACAATTGCTGCAGAGTTGTTTTCCCTCATTTGCCTCACTGCTTCTGATCTTAGGGATGCTTTGGTCCTTTATAATGCACTGGAATTATAGACTCACTGCATTTGAAATTCCTTGTCATGACTAAGAAGATGAAACTGGCCAAAAAAATGCACTGGTATGCAGTTCAAGCGGAAATTATTTTCTAAAAAGAGGATTGCACAAGTTTTCTATTTTTTAATAGAAGTAAGGATAGCACACAGCTGCATGAGGGTGCACTGCATCTAAACAGATCTGAGGACAGGGACTCATGAGCATCTTGTATCTGTGGGGGGAAAAAAAATCTACATTAGAAGTGTTTTGGCTGAGAGAGAGAGATGGAAACAAAGGAGGGATACACATTTTTGAGAGCAAGGAAAGGAAACAATGGTGATGGAGACCAGGGAAATGTGGAAAAGAAATACAAGCCAAGGAATTCATTTTTGCATCTGCCAAGCTTAGGATTTCAAATTGAGACTGAAAGCTTCACTCAGAAGTCATTACAGAGCCATCACTGCCAACACCTGTGGCTCCCATGGGAGGGAGGGGTGACTGTGGGTAGGCGAATGTGGGAAACAGAAGAGATTAAAAGAAAGAAAGCTCTGTAAATAAATAAAAAAAACAAATTCTTTTAGAGATCCGACCAGAATTTACACTGGTAAACATCTACCGTGCAGCCTGGTTTGCTGACTCACTGACATGTCATGATGAGTGTTTTGTGCACACCAGTTTCTTTGGCTTGAGGAAATGTTCACTTACTTTTTTTCCACATTTATTCATTAGGTAATTATCTTCTACTTAAAACAAATGTGAATTTATAAATAAGCTTCTGTTTGCTGTTGGAGATACATTAAAGATATATTTTTTTTTTAGTTTGACACGCTGGCTGATGCTCTTAATCATGTTGGTGTTCAAGTCCAGGAATATATCTGTGCACTCTCAGCATATGATAATTCAGATGCCTGTAGTTGTGTCACTTTATGGTCACATTTGATTAACACCAATTATTGCTGTATGATATAATATTCTTGACATATGACAGAGCAGCCTGTGAGGATGTAAAGTAAGGGTGGATGTATACTGCTTAAAGAACCTGCAGTTATTATCATTCACATGGATATTAGTCATAGTATACTTAATCTAACTGCTTGTCTAACTCTGACTTTAGAATTAAATTACAAAGCCATATGCAAAAAAGTAACAGATTTGGTACAATTCTAAGACTTTCTGATGTTGGTATGTTATTTTATTAAAGTCCTTTGAGCCTTAGAAAGTCTTTAGAAATAGAAATGGTTTCTCAGACCATTGCCATGAAAATATTTGGAGCAAACCTATAATATTAATCATTCTTCTGTATATATTTAATTTACAGACAACATCTGTTAATTTTACTCTAAAGTTGTCATGTCAGTGTCTCACCCTCATCATAAGCAGTCTTACTAAGGACATCACAGAGACAGATTAGAGTTTGAGTGAGGATTTATTACAGGGACTGTTCACAACACAGAAGCTTATGACACAGAGTAGCCAAGGAGCAAACACACAGCCAGGTGAGTCAGGACCAAGAAAGGGGCGATCAGGGAAGTCCAACAATGTTGTATCGAGGTCCGACGGGGAGTGGATGTGGAGTTGGCGTATATAAAGCTCAGTGATCAGATTGATTGCAGGTGTGACTGATTAGTATTCTGGGGACTGACTGCGGTGATATGTGGCAGGTGTGGGTGTGTCTGTGGCAGGACCTGGTGCGGGTGTAACGCAGAGCTGCTATGCATTTTCCCCTTCAAACACAAAAAATATCTCAAATACACATTTTTAAATGGCGGATGCACAGTGATCTGGCTAGTTTTGTGAAAATATACATAGCAATCAGAAGGACTTTGGTTGTTGTAAACAGCCTGTGTGACAGATAATGTACTTCAAGACTGGTATTTCAAAACTAGAAGGAAAGAAAAACTAAATGCAAACTTAAAGGTTTTTAAACCGTTTATGTTTCTTACTTAAATTGTACTAAATCAGCTTTTCCAAAGGCAGTTACCAAATCTAGATAATGCAGTTAAGAGCCAATGCACTCTTGTATGAACTGATTCTATTAGACTTAAACTGGCTTAGGTGCTTTGCATACTTCATATTTGCTTTCCTGGGAACAGTAAGTAAAAGACATGAAAATTAGAAAGAGCTGTGCAATCTACTGCCTGACATGGTAGCAACAGAAAGAGAGAAGATACGAGAGATAAAAATAAAAACTAGAAGCATATTATGTCTTTGTTTGCCAGTGATTATAGGCATTAGTTTTTGAGTTGGGGATAATTTTCCCATTAGAGTTTTTCTCTCCCCATGGACAGGCACAAACCTACGCCAGAACCCAGTGGTCACATGACCATAAACAGCTTGCTGGTGAAATTAAACGCAGCTTTATACCAGAATCCATGTTGAAGTGGGCTACTTGTTCTCATATTAGTTTTCTCCATATCATCCTTCTGTGGAAAGTTGAACCTTGCAAACATACGTCCCCAAATTCAGCTACTGCTGCAAGTTTTATGGCAGATCTGCAGATAGTGTGTTCACAAATTGAGAATAAATGAAAGAATCATTCATTGAAATATCGAAGCATCTATTCTTCCTCTTAAAAAAAAACAAACATGAATTTGTTAAGAAAATTAGATATATGTCTCTCTCAGCAAAGACAATAAAAGACAGGAGCATGAAAATGACAGCAAACATCTTGACTCGGCAAACCGATTCAGCTCCAGCAGATTAAATTTTTATGATGACTCGAATGATGTTGACAATACTTAGCAAAAAGTGCTGTTGTGTAGATATGTGAACTCTGATGTTTGACATTTTCTTTTGTCATGACACATACAACAAAATGTTATTTTTTAAAGCTGAATCAGTTTTGTGGCCCAGACCAAAACAAGACAGGCCCCTCAACAAAGGTCAGGGGGGGCCACCTGGAGGCTGAACAGACGGCAAGATTAGGACAGGAGGCCGGCCGGGGGGCCGGACGGACCGGGGCAGAACCTCCGGCGGACGACCCGGAGGCTGTGAAGACAGCAGGATCAGTTCAGGCGGCCAGCCAGGGGGCCGGACGGACCGGGGCAGAACCTCCGGCGGACGACCCGGAGGCTGTGCAGACAGCAGGCTCTGGTCAGGAGGCCGGACGAACCGGGGCAGAACCTCCGGGGGACAACCCGGAGGACGCACAGACAGGTTTCCAGGCGGACGGACAGGCTTGGACTGGCGCTCTGGAGGACAGGCAGACTGGATTTGCGGCAGGCAGGCAGGCTGAATCTCCGGAGGCGGACGGGCAGACTGGATCTCTGACGGACGGGCAGACGGGAGCACAGGCGGCCGACAGGCAGACTGGATATCTGGCAGGCAGGCAAGCTGAATCTCCGGAGGCGGACAGGCAGACTGGATCACCAGAGGCTGAGCAGTCTTGGACCAGAGCTCCGGAAGACGGGCAGACTGGATCTCTGGCGGCAGACCGGCAGACTGGATCTCTGGGTCGGCCACCAGTAGCGGGTAAGGGGCGTCTCGACCCGAGACCCCTTCGGAAACAGGAATCAGAAGAGAGGCATCACCACTGAAGACCCCCTCAGGGACAGGAACCAGAAGAGAGGCATCACCACTGAAGACCCCCTCAGGGACAGGAATCAGAAGAGAGGCATCACCACTGGAGACCCCCTCAGGGACAGGGACCAGAAGAGAGGCGTCACAACCAGAGACCCCCTCAGGGACAGGAACCAGAAGGGACGGGCAGGACCTGGGCACCGGCGTGGGACGCTGCAGAGCAGGGCAGGACCTCGGAGCTGGCGTGGGACGCTGCAGCGCAGGGCAGGACCTCGGAGCTGGCGTCGGACGCTGCAGCGCAGGGCAGGACCTCGGAGCTGGCGTCGGACGCTGCAGCGCAGGGCAGGACCTCGGAGCTGGCGTCGGACGCTGCAGCGCAGGGCAGGACCTCGGAGCTGGCGTCGGACGCTGCAG
>JBAGKP010000027.1:14307586-14330365 GCA_037177255.1 Melanotaenia maccullochi
GGCAGAACAGAAATCACAGGAAAACAAGGGAAAAAAACCAACATGACAAAACTGAAAGACAAAGCAGGAACATAACTATAAACAAGAACACCGAACTAAACATGAACACCCACCAAAACCCAGAAACCGTGACAACTGGGCAGATTATGTGAGTTAAAACCTGCCTGTCTTATGTGCAAACCATATGGGACTCCAGATTCTGCTCTTCGTCCTTTAAACCATAAACAGTTACTACATTTAACACTGTAGTTCTAAACCCTAAATAATATATTGTTCCTGCTCTCTGAAACATTTATAAAGATTTAATAATGCATTTGTCTTTGTGACAAAAGCTGATTAGACGTTCTAAACACATCTGTAGTTTAAAATTTGGTATCGACACTAGGGTTAAAATGGTCTAATTTTGCTTATTTATTTAATTCGATTGGGTATAGGATACCATTAGTTTTTGTTCAATGAAATAGACAAATATTAAGTCCTGTTTCATGCAGGCCTCCTCAGCGTCAGGCGTTATACTGTTGCTGTTTGCGATGTGACTAAAAGACAGTGATACCATTTAAATCATGCATTGTTAAAAGGCTCTGTTGGTTCATCAGATTATGTCCTAATACTTCCTGCATTTAATCTCGTTTGACACTGTGATTGAACCTTTGTTCTTACACAAAGCTCTAAGCTTTGGAACCGCTCTCACCTACGAGGGCGTTATTCATAACACATACACAACAGTTTTAATATTTAATCCATACATGTACATTGGATCTGTCACTTATGACAAGCACAGTGCTCAAAAGGAAGCATGCATTATATATGAGCATTTTCTTTAATCGGACTCGGTGTCTATGAATCTTGCCTCATGAAGTATTGATACTTAAGGTTCTCCATTGATTATTAACACACTGGAAGTCCAATTTGAAAGCTTGTAACACTGATTTTGTTGAAGTAGGTCCTTTGGAGTAAATGGTGATAAATGCCCCTAAGAACACATGAGCGTCTATCTATAGGTGCACACTGGGTAGATTATGAAGACTATATGTCCAAAGAAACATTGCACATGTCTCTTTCATTATTATTTAGATGTGCATGAAAATAAATCAGTAATTAGCAGAAAAGCACATATGTAGAGGGAAAAAAACCCTAAGATTTTATGAGCAGACATCTTGACCACTTCTAATATGGATGCATGCATTATTGGCTCAGTATGTTCGGATTGTTGACTGCAACTAGCTTATTAGCAAATTGCATATCCAAGATGAGTCGCACTGTGTAACATCCCTAAGGCAGGCCCAGGGGAAGACGGGAGTAACACAACTCCAGACAATGCCCATAAGGAGACAGTCTTAAGTTTACATTTCATTTAATTTCCCTAACTGAAAAAATAAGAACAACTCACTTCTCCCTTATAAGGCCAATCTGGAACACTAAAGATAATCAAAATAAATCTTGACAACCAGACATAACCAAAAAAAAATCTAAGCTTACACAACAGAAACATGGTGTAATGGCAAGTGGCCAAAAGGCCCCAACATGCACATCCCCAGTCCTTTTATAGGCCACGCCAAGGCATTGATTGGCTGGAGTCAGCACAATGCATAAGAGTTAATCAGAGGGATTAACCATGTTCCTATAAAACCTGAAACAGTAATCAGTGCAGGATGAGATGAAGGTAGGAATAAGCATCCCTGTGTAAGCCATGGCTCTCAGTTTGCTAATATTAAAGAGGTGGAAGAAACATGATTTGATGTGTGCGATGACCGACTGGTGTGAGATAATTATAAAGCTGAACTGAACTTATTTGAAGTGTTAGCCTGCCAGCTTTTCCGTTAGGTTGTGGAGCCATATGGCTTCTTCTTAGTTCCTTTCAGTGGTTGCACATAAGGTATACTGCTCAACACTGCCCCAAAGTCTCAGGTGGTACTGCTCTATTTGCAGAGTTGGGTTTCATGTTCAAGGAATCTTCATTTTCCCGTGTTGTAAAGCAAGCAGTGAAAACAGTCAATCAGTGCACAAGCACCCAAACAGATATCTAAAAAGACTAACATTTAAAAAAAAAAAAAAAAAAAAAACTAAAATAAACAAACAAAAAAAAGACAAAAGAAGAAAAAGAGTCTTGCATCTTGGTAGGACATACCTATGCTCTGATGGAAGCAACAAAACCTCATGAAATAAGGGGTGGCTTTGATCCACAAGGACTGAATGGGCCTTGTTTGGGTCTCTGTGTGATACAGAGCTGAGAGGTCATTCAGGTAGATCCCTGCAATTTGATCTTCTTGTTTTTGAGGGAAAAGGAGCTGTACCAACAAGAAAGTTAAAAGGAGTTCAATAAAACAAGAGTAAAACATTTGCATAAAAGTACTGTCAACATTAAAAGTATGATGCTTCAGATAAAAGGTGAGCACTGGTGAGCTTCCTGCACACAGTGTCAACATGGTGGTCAAAGGACAGCCAGGTGGATTTGTAGGTATTAACCAGCTCCACTGGCCCCAACATGCACATCCCCAGTCCTTTTATAGGCCACGCCCAGGCATTGATTGGCTGGAGTCAGCACAATGCATAAGAGTTAATCAGAGGGATTAACCATGTTCCTATAAAACCTGAAACAGTAATCAGTGCAGGATGAGATGAAGGTAGGAATAAGCATCCCTGTGTAAGCCATGGCTCTCAGTTTGCTAATATTAAAGAGGTGGAAGAAACATGATTTGATGTGTGCGATGACCGACTGGTGTGTGATAATTATAAAGCTGAACTGAACTTATTTGAAGTGTTAGCCTGTCATGATTAAAAAAGAAGAGGAAGAAAAAAAACTAAGATGTTTATAAGATGTGACATACTGTCCCACACAGCTGGTCTGTACAGGTCTTGAGAATCCCTGAGCTTCTCTCTCAAAATGGAGAAGTTCACACAGTTTGTGCATCTGTGTAAACTTCTCCATTTTGTGAGATATTTACAACCAAAAGCAGGCTTTGCTTTCCTAAAAGTTTTAACTTTTAGCCTTATATTACTTTTATAAAAGCTGTCCATTTCTAGCTACAATTTTTAAATTTGTTTTCGCTTTAGACCTTGGGAGTCTTCTCACAAACAATAAAAGCTCTAAATTGCTTTACTCCAGCACAATGTCTTTTTATTGCAAAAAGTTGTCATCATCACTCTGAAGTACTTTGTGCCACAACTCAGGCCTGTACAATTGTTAAGAAATAATCAGCAGGTAGTCACACATATGGCTTAGAAATGTGGATTCACATCCCCCACTATTAGAAAAATCTGCATCTTATCACACAAGATATGGCAAGAAATTGTGGTAACTGTTCTAATGAGATTGTTTAAACCTAAATAGAATGACTACTGTCTCTAGAAGTAAACAAACGTAACTTTATGTTCAGTCACAAAATGAAACTGAGAATTTATCTCCTCCAGATTGCTTACAGTTGAGTATGACAAGCAGAGAAACTGAGAAAACGATGAAGCAACTAAAACGCAGTCATCTGTGTTAAATCTGGGGTGGCAAAGTCTCTTTTTTTCTGTACCCATGTACACAGAAGCTGCAGTCTTTTAATAAAGCAGCGGATGGCCATGATTTTCGGTGAGCAGGGGCTTGTCGGAGGTTAGTTTGAGCTCATTTTGAATATTTGTGTGTCTGAGCACTCAGCCATGGCAGGCAACTGATTGATGGCTGAGCAAGTCCAGGATGCTCCATGGCTGCTACAGATTGGCACAGCGGAAACCTGGCACTGGTAGTGCTCTGAAAGACACATCAAACACACACACACATGGACAGAACAAACATGCACACACATCTTTTATTTATTTATTTATTTTTTTTAACCACTACACCGCATCACAGGCAGAACATCCCAGGATAGGGGGTTGTCGCAACATGCCCTCCACATCTTGTCGAAGCTTGAACCTGCCAAGAGTCACTTTTTAGGTGCCAGAATTTGGCTGTGAACATATGGGGGAAGAATTAGGTTGTAGAAGCTGTTACTGGTCTGAAAATTGAATATGTCAATTCTAAAATGTGTGCTTTATTTAAAGGGCTAAAATATTTTTTTTTTGAAAGATGGCAAACACAAGATGAGAGAATAGTTGTAAGTAGTGCACCAGAAATGATCTGGGCATTAAACCACATTTGTTTTCAAAAAGTAACTTATGTACAATTGTTTGCACAAAATAAAATAATTTCAATGATTTCCCTGCAGAACTGAGCCAAACTACAGTTCGGTTTTGTAATTGGACAAATGTTCTTGTTCTGTTGCATTGCGTGGAAGGATTAATTTATTGTCTAACATATGTTCATCTGCGCAGGAATAGGTGATGATATACTTCTTAATCACCATTTTGCTGCTAGATATTCATTTATAATTAGCTTATTTCTGTCTTTCTGCTCACTAGCTCCTTCAGCTATTTCTTGGTCAAAACCAGCAGCAGGATCTATGGAATGTACGGAGCACCAAGGTTAATTTAGGTACCAATACATGCATTATCTTGATGTGTTGTGTTATTAGGATTAACAACATCACATCTTTGTCCATTACTCTCAAGCACTGACTCTCCTCAGGGCTGCTGTTTTCTCAGCCTAATGCTCTACACATGGTTCATTCGTGACCGCAGAGCCAAAAATTAATCTAATGCTTTAGTGAAGTTTGCAAATGTCCCTAAGGGGGATGAGTCAGCATTTAGGTAGGAGGTGGACAAATTGTGCCTGTCGTTTGAGGACAATAATCAGACCCTAAATACCTCAAACACAAAGGAGAAGGTTGTGGACTTCAACAGCACTAGTTGAGATTGCTTGTTACTTAATACTTTTAAGTTTGGTCAGAGAAAAAAAAAAGCAAAAGAAAAGTGTTTCTTTGCATTTTGTTACTATTCTTTGGACTATTACAATGACCCTGCAATGGACACCTGTCCAGGGTTTAGCCTACCTCTCGCCTGGTAGTTGCGTATTAGGATAGGCTCCAGGCCTCCTGGATTAGAATAAGTGGATGGATGAAGGGTCTTATAACAAATGGTTGGGATAATAATATGGTAACAATAGCAAAATGTTCAAAATATTAACTGTGGTGGGATAACAAACATTTACTTGTGGCATTACATACTCAAATCAAGTGATAAAAATTGCTCAGACATCTTTATTTCCACAAAATTTTAATAAGAATCATTATAGTCACTGAAAAAAATGCTCTGCCACATCAGTTAAAGGGTTAAAATACCTTGGAAAGCATTGCACTAATATGTTCAACAGACGTGAAAACCCCTCGAACATCATTATGAATGCTCATGTGTTTCCACAGTAAATTGAAACGGGTGGGGATGAGCTGCAACATCTTCTAGGCCTTCTACAGTTGTGTGGTGGAGGGTGGTTTCCTGTATTACTGTGTGCTACAGAAGCTGCACAGTGGCAAAGAACCAGGCACTGAAGCAGGTGTTAAAGTGCACAGATGGCAATTGAATTTGGACATCAGTTTTAGACAACAGCAAACATGGCGATGGTGAAAGGGATAATGGTCATTCTCAGAAAGAAGTGTAAAAGGAGGCAGCGTAGTAGATTCCTATAGGTTGTGGAGCCATATGGCTTCTTCTTAGTTCCTTTCGGTGGTTGCACATATAGTATACTGCTCAACACTGCCCCCAAAGTTTCAGGTGGTACTGCTCTATTTGCAGAGTTGGGTTTCAGGTTCAAGGAATCTTCATTTTCCCGTGAGGGTAATTTGTTGTACAGCAAGCAGAGAAAACAGTCAATCAGTGCACAAGCACACAAACAAATATCTAAAAGGACTAAGATAGATTTAAAAAAAAAAAAAAAAAACTAAAATAAACAAACAAACAAAAAAAGACAAAAGAAGAAAAACAGTCTTGCATCTTGGTAGGACATACCTGTGCTCTGATGGAAGCAACAAAACCTCATGAAATAAGGGGTGGCTTTGATCCACAAGGACTGAATGTACCAACAAGAAAGTCAAAAGGAATTCAATAAAACAAGAGAAAACCTTTGCATAAAAGTACTGTCAACATTAAAAGTACGATGCTTCAGATAAAAGGTGAGCACTGGTGAGCTTCATGCACACAGTGTCAACATGGTGGTCAAAGGACAGCCAGGTGGGTTTGTAGGTATAAATAGTATTAACCAGCTCCACTGTTTGGTACTCACTGCTAACTGGAGAGATGTTTGGAGGATTCTTCCGAATGTCGATACACATTTCTTTTTTTTCTTTATTTTTATGTTAATATTTAAGAAGGATGACATGCACCAGTCAGTGAAATCCTTCACTACAGGTCTGTGATCAGGGTCATCACTGCTCAGCAAGGACACAATAATTGAGTTGTCCGCAAATTTAATACTGTTCTTACATGTGTCACATTTTTTCAGTTCTGTCAACCCATGGCTTGTCATGGAAAAAGAAATTTCCTTCTGTGGAATGATAGAGGTCTCGGAAAAAAGACATAAGAGACAACATCAGTCAGTTCGTCAAGATCTACACAAGGTTCAATCCCAGTCTGAGTAATGGAAATGGTCCTTAAGACAGAGAATTGATTCCTCAGAGTGGAACCAAATGTTTCTCAGGCTTTTTTTTCTTTAGGACAGTTCTATATGACAGAACTAAATAAACCACACTGTGGTCTGACATTCCCAACGGAACTCGGCCTAAAGACTTATATGTGCCCTCCAGGTGCAGAGGTCAAGACACTTCCCATGTCGCGTGGGACACGTCACATATTGATAAAAGTTAGAGAAGGACTTTGTAGGTCTGCAGGGATTAAAGTCACCCAGAATAAAGTGTGGTGCATCCGGCGCTTTCCCCTGGAGCCGCTGTACTGTTTTTAGCATAGCCACAGTGGCTACATCAGCATTGGCCTTTGGGTGAATATAAACCAGAGTAATAAATAACCGTGGAAATTCTCTGGGTATATAAAAGGGTGTCAGTAAAACAATAATTCAATTTATTTCATGCACAGTGTCTTCCTGACAACCACCTTTTTACACCAGATCTTATTGGCATAGAGACACACACCCCTGTCGAGTTACTCACTGCTGGGACTCCATCAAGGCAGTAGGGAGCTCCAAATCCATCAATTTCCAGATCCAACTAGGGATCCTTAAGCCAAGTCTCCATCAAGGCCAAAGGACAGGCGTCCCTATACTCAGCCAGATTCTAGACGTTGGCCTGAAGGTCATCCACTTTATTCCAGGTGACTGAACATTTGCTAGGATGACAGCTGGCAGGGGCAACTGATGGTGACCCAGCTGCTTCAGCCTCTGGCGCAGTCCACCAGGTCACTCCTTGTCCCCTGTATACCTTGATCCGAACGACCAGCTTTGGTTTCCCATGGAAGTAGCCAGCCAGTAGATCTCTGGGGGCACCACTGCTGAGGAATTTACAATGCCAATTCCAGAAAAAAGATACAGCCACACCAGCATGTCTCACACATTGATTCTGCATGTCGCCAAGACCAGCACCACCCTGGAGATAATGCTTCCTAGATGTTCCTGTTGGGGGACACATTCACAAGAGCCCTGGAAATGGATCACATTACAGACATGAATGACACAGAAGACAGATGAAAAGCTCTGTTTCCATCTTAGCTTAGAGCATAATTGGGCCTTTAGTCTTAATTTGAAGGCATTGTGGCCCTGCCTTGTGAAGTAGATGGATTATGATCTGAATCAATCTTACTATGCTCCAAGTTATCTGTTTGTTGCAGAAATAACAGGGCAATAAAATGAAAAAAAGACAATTAACATCCTTTATAGGTTGTTTTAATTAATAGTTCCATGTGTATGTTTTCATCTAATTAGATTAAGATTGCTCAATACTTTGACAGACAGGTGCTACATCCAGGATTCTAAATATTTTCCTCTTTTAAACATATGCACTTTTCTGAAGGGTTTCTATAAAACTTCTCATACATGGTTTAGGGAAACAATCCTTTGCTCTGCTAGGAAAAAAACAACAGTACAACAGAAAGACTTGAGATGTTGGCAAAGGTAATGTATAAGGGGAGAAAAATGGATAGTTTAAAGTTATTTTGTTCCTGAACATATGTTGAGTCAAAATCAGACTAGAGTAAGGACTTTCAATGCCAACCTTGTGCATTTAACATTATTCCCCTAAAAGGTTGCCTCAGCAATGTTATGGAAATAATGTGAGGCCTTCAATTTGTCATTAAAAGCAATGCAATAATAAAAAAAAAAATGTAGAGGCAGCCTTGGATTATGTTTTTAGTCTTTATCTTTTCTATGAAATGCATGAAGGTTAAAATTCACATTTTACATTTTATTGTCCATCCTCAGAAGTACATCAAATGCAGTATTTGCATTGTCCTTGTGTGACATTTTAATATTTGTTTGAAAGCATAGAGAACAATGGATTCTCTAACAAAGGATATTCATGATGTGGTTGTCTGCATAAACTTGAACACATCACAACAGAACGTCCCTTTGAACTTTTGAAGCACAAAACTATGGACTGTGGGGAGATTTCTTATAAATACTTCTATGCTCTGTTAGAGGGGTTATGTTGCTGTGTTTTGCTCCCTATAGGCTAAAATAGAATATTTTACAAACCAAAAAATCTGAAAGACACAAACCAGGAAATGTAGATAAGAACTGATATTTTGTTTGAAAGGTTGACAGGCTGGAGGGCTGAGTTGGTTTGGAGGTTTGGAGATTACAGTATTTTTTTTTTCAAACTGGTTATGATCCTTGAATAAAAAGCAATATTATTCATAGCATAAGCCTTAATCTAACTCTTTTGATGCATTAACATTGCACTGACATTAATACAGCAAAATAAGGCAAGTCAAAATAAATTATATGGTTTGAAAAGTAGGGGATGGTAACACTGGACCTGAAGATTAGTCCCATGCTTGGGAATCAGTTGCCTCCAACCTTCAAGATGTTTGCTTGCCACTATGGTGCAATCAGCGTGTAACCTTAAGAATTAAATTTAGTGCATTGCCATGGGCATTTTTGTCCTTTAATGTATTTCCTCTAGATTTGGCCATCATTTTGACTGTTAGTGTATGGGCTCCATATTTTTGTAAAAGCTTCTTTCTCCATTAATAACAGAAAAACAACTTTTAATTTAACTAATAGCATCTCATGCATAGGCATGCAGTGGGGCTTATTTTGGTGGTGTAATATTAAAAAAAAAAAAAAAAGCTATTTACGTCAAAAAGGAAATCCTAACATCACCAAATGTATTATAATATTTATTATATTTTATAATAGCTATTGGATGAAATGAAAAATTGAGTTTAATGTGACTCAGTTACACATTTTTGGCAGTGAAGAGGGAGGATAATTACATCAGGGTGTGGTGTTAATCTAGCTGATCAATGCATGGCCACCGTCAAGGAAAAAAAAAAAAAAAAGTTAGTCTATGAAATGTCCGATTGTAACCAGAGTACAATGGAGGAACGCTGGGTTGAAAGTAATTTTCCAAATACATTAAGGTTTTGTACAAAGTATCTGTATCAGATCTGTATCCCGGTTACTGACTTGAATATTACTTGGTAACAGACTGGAAAGAAAATCAGCAGTATCACAAATCACTAGTAGAGGTCAGATTGATCCAAATATAGATAATATTGATAAGAACATGGGCACTAATATTTAACTATACCAGTTTAATAATAATAGTTTGTGTTTCTCCTGTATCCAGTACTCACTGCTGCAGTGTAATCAACGCAATGATGGCTCACTGTGTCTGTAAGTGCTGCTACTGTCAAGGTGCAAAGCAGCCCCCCCCCCTTCTTGTATTTTAACATTTTGCCATCACGAGACTCAGCGGTGCCACGCAGGCCTGGCTCACATAAACACACACAGCACAGAGTGGAAGAGGAGAGCCATGTGGAGTGTTTTTCAGCCTGAAAATGAAACAATAAGCTGTATCATTTGTTTATAAAAAAAAGGAGGGCTATGCGAAACAACTAATGTTTAAAATCATTTGAAAAAGCATGTAAAGTAAAACAGAGCTACAGAAATGAAGAGAGAATTAAAAAAACCCGACCCCCTGGCCCAGACAAATCCCCTACCCAGAAACTGAATATCTAGGTAGAATGAATATTTTAGTCATCTTTGGTATTCATTTTCAAACTACTAATGCACCATTTGTTAGCTACTTTACCCGACTCAAAAATAGTATTTGAATTACACAGGGGCTTTTGAGGGCACCTTGTTTTGCACAATGTCCCAAGTCACATTTGCACACACACACACACACACACACACACATCAGTGCATTCAAAAACAGGGTTACTTCCAAAAGCACTCTGTTACTGCTGCATGCAGTTTATAAAATCAGAAACATCTCATACATCTCATAACATACAATCATTTAAGAATTTCAATAGCTTAATCAATGCAAACTAAAACCAACAGAGCAGATACAAATGTAGTCTAATATTTTCTGCCCTATCATGCACAAGCACCCAAGAGCAACAAATCATGAGAATGAAACGGACAAATGTATAACTCACAAAAACATAGTCAAATAAAGCAGGTGTGTGTTTATCACTGACCTGTGGATTCCAACAAAAATTGAAAATTGAATAAGGTTCAATTTTAATAACCAGAAAAAGCAAGCAAATTAAGCAGTCACTAATCATCAGCTTTGGAGGTTCACAGCACGCAAACAAACAATTTTGCTGTCTGCAGCTTCTGTAGTGAATTAGTCATGTTGAAATAAAATGTGTCACCTGTGTTTTATTTCAGAAACACACTTTCATCGTCAACAAAATTATATAATACACCAATGTTAATGTTAAGGTCAGTCCTTTACCCAAAGTCACTGTTTTTATTAGTTTTTCACAGTAAAAAACTTGCTACTTACAAACTTAATAACACCATAAAACAGCAATATGAGAGACTTCGTAAATCCAATAATTAGTATGTGGATGGCCACAAAAGAATCTGTCTAAAATAGTACTGTACTTTTGTAACTTTTTGGGAAATTTAATGTAAAAAATGAATAAATACACAAAGCAAATTTATGCTATTTTTTTAATAAAAAAAAAAAAAGATGAGGAACATTTTGGAAAATAAATATAACCTGAAATTAGGGCTGGGCTAAAAATAAAATCTCAGATTTTTTATAATCAAATCCGATTTCCGATTTTAATCGATTTTTTTTTCTTTTCTTTTACAAAACATAAATAAACTTATTAAAAACAGTTCTTTATATAAATGAATGCCAGCAAAAATAAAGCATATAATGTCATAGCTTTTCCACCATATAAACAACTTCATATCTTACATAGAAATATGCGACACAATGCGTCTGTGATCTCTTTCCATCTAGATCATTATCATACAGGATCCACTGTAGGAATAATTCCTCTGATGAAGGTTGTCTCTTAACTAGAGTTTGTGGGCTAAAGTTGATGTCTGCATCTCATAGAGAGCAGCATTTAAAAAAAACAATCCCGATTTTCATAAAAATAAATCTCCAGAAATGGAAAATTCGATTTATCGATTTTATCGATTAATCGCCCAGCCCTACCTGAAAGTAGAACGTTTTTGGAGCTCCCTCTTAGTAATTCAGGTGTGTGTCTTCAGGGGAGACAAGCACGTCTTAGCTCATCCATATTTCAAACTAAGTCAAAGAATTATAAAGTAGAAGCACTCAGAGAGTGCAGACCACTGAGCTTGGTTCTCTTTACTCAGAACAGAACCAGTGATTTGAAAGCAGTACAGCTTACCACAGCTTCTACAATCCTCATCATCATCCACAGCAGCTGATGAAGGTCCAGGCTACAGTCAAACTGTCGGTTA
This sequence comes from Melanotaenia maccullochi, assembly GCA_037177255.1. Classification (NCBI taxonomy): domain Eukaryota; kingdom Metazoa; phylum Chordata; class Actinopteri; order Atheriniformes; family Melanotaeniidae; genus Melanotaenia; species Melanotaenia maccullochi. The sequence goes on from JBAGKP010000027.1 coordinate 14,319,354, forward strand.
CTTTAAGAGCTTCACTGGCATTTTTTTTTTCTTTTCATTTAAATCCCATAGTTTTTCCATGCCTCCTTTTCTTTTTTCCCTCCTCAGGCCTGACATGTTGCTGCATCCACATGCAAACAGCCAAACAGGGTTTAGTCGTTGTAATGCTGCTTTGGCATGGTGTCAAAGTGTTGGCAGTTCCATTAGTTAAAAAACATCCTGTATGCATGCAGTGATCTGAATCGCCTCCAAAAATGTAATCAGTTGTATTTTATTCCATCTTGGAGATTTCCAAAAAATTGCAACACGTTTTTTTGCCAATAGGCAGACTGACAGACAGGAGGTAATTATGCTAAGGTTGTGATATGATTAGTTATGTTAAAATGTGTCATTTAACTTAAGATATTCACTGGAACCTAAGCAAAAAGATAATACACTACTGCACCCCCCAAAACTAAACAAAAATATATATATATATTTTCTTTAGTTTTGATTATGGCAGCATTTGCTGAGGCATTGTTTCAATTAGCTTCTGTAATGTCACAACATTTATTTTCATCCAGTGTTGCCTTAATTATTTTTACCAAGATCATGTCTTGATGATTATTCTGCCCGATGGCATTGAGTTGTAGTTCCTAGGCCAACCTGTTTAGTAACAGACCAGTTCGAGCAACAGTACAGAATCATTCACAAGTCTGCTTCATTAGAATAGAATAGAAATACTTTATTAATCCCTTTGGAGAGTCCTCAGGGAAATTTGGGTAACAGCAGCAATACAACAACAACAGTAAAGCAGGACAAGCACAAGATACAATATATACAGGTACAAAGCAAGATAGACAAATAGAATGCAATAAATAACATTAAGACAAGTTAAATAAAACAATATAAACAAGCATTAAAGAGTTTGGTCAGATCTTTGTCTTCTTACAAATTTTAAATAGGAAAAAAACTTAAATGAAACTAAGGAAAAAAAGAGAACAAAACTATTAAACAACAATCCTTAACAAGATTTCTGGAGTTTCCCGTTTTCGTGCTGTTCAAGTTGACATTGTACCTCGATTGTCCCAATCCCTAAGTTTTCTTCACATTGTCCATTTGTTCTACTATTTTATTTCAGGAAAATTTTTATTTCTTCCTTGAAAATCATGGTTCCCAACTATCCTTCCAGTTTTTTATTTTTTATTTTTTTTTTGACAGTTCTTAACTCATGTTTAGTAGTTTCAGCATCTCCTTTGAACAGGGGTGTCAAACTCTGGTCCTCAAGGGCTGCTATCCTACAGGTTTTTGTTATTTCCTTTCTCCAACACCCTCGAATAAAATCAAATGGATCCAAATGGATCTTGTCGACTTCTTCAATAACCCAGTAATTTCACTCCGGTTCCGCACCACACATGGCCTTAGTGACTCTAACATCCTGTCTATCCCTTTGCATGACATTGACATAGTCCAGAAGATACCAGTGCTTGGAGCGAGGATGCATCCACGACATCTTCTTGCTGTTGGGAAGATGAAAGATGGAGTTTGTGTTGAGCAGTCCATGAGCGGTGCAGGTCTCCAGTAGCAAGAGGCCGTTGTTGTTACTGCTGCCAATGCCATTTGTTCCCAGGACTCCTTCCCAAGTAGAAAAGTCAGTGCCAACTCTGGCGCTGAAGTCACCAAGTATGATGAGTTTATCTGCTAAAGGCAGATCAGAGATGGCGGCATTAAATCCTATAGATAGACCAGGATGCAGTGGATGGCCAGCAGTGTCCTGTGTGTTTCACTGTGCCCTATTCCTGCTCCACAACACTTTACTGGGTCCACTTTCCTGCCCATTGAATCAATCTGGTCGTTTCCTCCCTCAGTCCGCTAGATCCAGTCTTTGCATGCAAAGGTAGGCAACCTAACTCACTAGGGGTTTGACACCCGTCAGCTACCCTCACCAGGTTTCACCAGCCAGTGGAAGCCGTTACCCAAGAAGTAGCTGCTTTTGCATGCAAACAGCTTCTAGGAGCCACTGGTGAGAGGTGAGAGTGCCAGGTGGGTACCAAAGCGGACAAACTGCTCTGAGAAGCACCACATGTCCCCCCCGACAGAGGTACTACCCTTCCCTGACACCCCATGTCTATATGTTGACTATTTTCAAAAGAGCTGAATTTTTATATTGCATTTATAAACAAGGTGGACCAAAAAGGCAAAAAATGGCTTGAAGTTTTAAAGGTTTACACAGCAAGTTTGTGCTGCAGGCTTATTATTCTGTGTTTCACTTATTTATTTTATCAAAAGGTAATACAGATTAGTAATTTCTTGATAATAACTCAGAAAACTAATCATAAAACTACTTAAATGTCATAAAAATTAATTCAGATGGAGCAATTGGATGATGCATCCAGTTTAATAAAAAAAAAAAAAAAAAACTATCAATATCAACAAGTAAAACAATCAATATCAGTGTCAGTGATACTGGGCTTGTATTTTGCAGATTAAAACCAAATCTTGAGGTATCACACACCACTACTACAAATGCTTTTTCTTCATTCTGCATATGCAGTTTATTTGAAAAATAAAAAAAATCACCAACCTGGTACATAAGAGGAGATTCTCCTGTGTGGCCCCAGGCTTTTCAGCAGATTTAATCCTTTTTTTTTGATGCCTGAAGGTGAACGCAGCATTACATTTTTTTCATCTAATTCATCATTAGCATAGCTTAAATAACAATGCAAAACAAAGCAGAGGTGTTGTTTCCAGAACATGTTTTCATACTGAGAACCAATCAAATCGCTGCCTGCGGCTCTCTGCTGTTTACTGTTTTCTCTGAAATTTACTCAGAACTTCATGAGTATGAGAGAGGGAGAGATGTGGCTACGCAAGATCGCTCCCAGAATACTGTTTCATGAGTGAGTGATTTAGTTTCATCACCATCTCCGTGCAGCACATTATGGAGACATGACAGCTGAGCAGGATGTGGAACAAAGAAGTGGATACCTTATACATTAGGTAAATGTTCACAGTGAAGTGAACAAAATTACTGTAAGCTGATGCATACTGAAAGCTGCTACTACTTTTGGAGCTTTAGCTCAGTTAACCGGAAGAAGGCAGATGTTTTTTTTTGTTTTGGCTGGCTAAATGATTCAGCAAATCATCCTATCTGTTTTTTAATTTACTCATACCATTCAAATCATAGCAAACTGTCTGCTGTCTCTAGCCAGCATGGAGACTTACATATACATTAAGTCATCTTGTGCTTTAGTTCACTTGATCTTAAATGTCATATAAAACGTCTGCTTACCCACTCAGCCTTGCACATTAGTCCACAATATAAGCCCTGTGTAGTGCAAGTGTGCCCTGTGAATGAATTAAAGGGAAATTGAGATTTCATGCTCTGGCTTTCCTCAGTCCTCCTTTGGCCTTCTGGAGGTGTTAAACTTGTTGCCCGCCTACCTATGTCTTCTTTTTAGAGTCTCTGGAAGTGGGCTGATGACGATAACTAAGCATAGAATGTCCAGTCATCTGAATGAGTGACCCTTTTTCAGTGCACCCACACTGAATTTCAGAAAACTGGGCCTCTAGTGACATCTCTGACATGATGTTTCACATGCAGGGTTTACTGAGCATTTCAAGCCGTGTCTATATATAGGATATATTTTTTAACACAGACACTAGGCCATGGACTTTTTTTATTTATTTATTTGAGTCATGAACAGATGGCTTCAGTAGCCTTAAGGTTTAAAACTCTTTGCTTGTGACTGGGAGATGAAAGCTGTAGAGAAACTAGATACATATGGGGATGGAAGTGTAGAGAATACCATCCATTAACTACAGCAAATGCATCTCTGAGGTGGCAACTTTATGACCTAATGAATCCAGTGAAGTCGCTCGTATGTCCAGATATCAAAAGCTGTGTTTACACCAATTGATCAATTGATTTACCTTTTTTTTTATTTATATATTTTTTTTATATACCTTTTATTTATTCTTTTTAAACACAAAATCAGCCCTGGCCCATCGGAGTATGGACTGCACGTGACCTTTGTAGAAATGCTGTGGACCAAGCCATTAGTCGTAGATCATTTTAATTCCGTAATATGTGAGATAGGACTTCCATTGAATGGACTTAAGGCCAATTTCCAACAGGTCTATGCACACCACAATCCAGCTGCGTTGGAGCTTCCAGAGCTGATTACAGCCATTTTCATCAATGGTTTGGCTCACACTGGGCACGCTGTGGTGTGTGCCACAAGCATGTAGTTGCAACTCTCTGCTAAATATATGCATCAGGTCTACCTTTGATGAAGCAAAAGCTTTTCAGATAGGGCCAGACAGGAAATCAGACACAAGGGCAGTGTAAAGCATCCAACAGATTTCTAAATAAAAGCCCCTTTACAGATTTGCACTCACTGAACTATGTAAAAATTATGTCATTACATATCTATGTGTGTATATGTGCCAGGATGAGTGGGTGAAGATTTAGATGTATTTGTGGGGAAGGGAGGGATCACATACACTTGTAGGGGAGGCCCGGTGAGCCTGTGGCTGGTGGGCCATGGGTCTGGGCTCTCTGACTGTCCTCATCCCCCTCCTCTAATTCCCCCATGTGGTGGGTGGGTGCCTTCTTGGGATCTTGGCAGCTCATCGCTACACTCTGGTCCATGCCACAGGGCGTGGTGGGAAGGTTAAGTGTGAAGTGGTTGTGCAAAATTGAGTGTGAGAGTAAGCCTCTGGGCTCTTGGGGCCCTGGGCCCTAGGCTCTGGCCACCCTGAATGGCCAGTGCCTGGCTGGGTCGGTGGCTGCCGGTCTTGGCCTGTGCTTAGTGACTGCAGGGGACTCTGGCCGAGGCCTTCCTTTGCCAATTTCTGAGTGGGTTGTCTTTGTGGCGTGTTGGTAGTTTATGTTCATGCTCCGGGATTGCTGCTGATCTCTGGTCTCTGGGAGGCCCTCGTTTGCCTCTGGCCTCCATAGAGGCGTAGTGGCATTTGAACGATCATATTAATCTTAGGCCATAAGGGGAACCCAGAAAAGACATTCAGGAACAGATTTTCACTCCACAGTCTGGGGACGGCACAGTTCTTCCTCGAGCAAAAAGACTGGTTCACCTTTAGCTTAACCTCATAAGTTCGGAGCTGATTATTCCGCACAAGTTCCGTGATCACCACCATAATCGGCACTAGCTACTGTTCAACGTAACAACATTTTACTTCAAAAGTGGTGGTACGGCTGTCATGTGATCACTCTACACCAATCAGAGGCCAGCTCCTGGTGAACAGAAAAGAAAGATTGCTGCCTCCTTGGATTAACTGAGCAGCACCGATAGAGAAGAAAATGTCCCAAAATCGTTGAAATTGGACAGAGAGGAGCTGAGACCGGATTATATACATAGACATGTCCATGAAGAACAACGAGGCAAATAGATTGGAAAGCGAAAGTGTCTTAACCTATATTTGATTACATTTTGTGCTTGCCAAGTCGCGTGTGCTTTTCTTTAGAGAACAGAACCTCTGATCTGCATTTGTTAAATGGCTGTTGATTTCCTTTAGTAGTCTGGAAAAGGATTGTAATGAATATGTAAATAATAAAAAAAACTGTATGCTGATGTAATTGTTTTCAAGTTTATTGACACAATAAACACTTATTTAATTCAAGTCAATTGAACAATTTGCCAAGCCTATTTTGTTTATAAAGCACCTAAACTAAGCTGATGACTATCAGCTTAGTTTACCTGTAAAAGCTGTAGGAAAATTCAGTGTTTCTGAACAGGTGAAGCAGCTGGTTGTCTGGCGTTAGATTAGATGGAGGGTTTGTTGCTTCTGTCTACTGTATCTTTGTTTACTTTTCCTTTTTTCTACTCTCCTTTTTACACCTCTATTATTATTGTCCTTTTTTCTGTCCCCTGGTCAGGTCTTGCACTTGCGGACGTTCTACATCTGATACAATCTTGGCGTGAGTTAATGTGCCACAGAGCTCGGAACAAAACTGCGGCAAAGCCGGAGTGCTGCACACACAGACCTGGTGGAAATTGGCCTTTATTCTGCTGATGCCAAGTTTAAACTAAAAAGTGCAGAATTCATGAAGTAAATCAGCACCTCAAACTTGTGGTCTTCTAAACAGTTTTGATGCTTACACATCCATCCTGGGTGTTTTTACTGCTTCAACTACAATGCACTCTATGCTCTGACATCCTTCTATTGAAATTTGTATTATTTTTATCAACGATTTGCTCTTCTATTGTATTGGATAATGTGGGCAAGCCTTTGCTTCCCCTGTGCATCAACAAGGTCTTGATCACTGATTCTCCTTCTTTTGACTACTTTCAGTAGGTTTTTGCACTGTGGAGCAAAAACACTCAATAAAAACTGTAGTGGTGGAGATTCTATGACACAGATAAAAAGCCATCTCAGTTTGACTTTTATCAAAGTCCCTCATGTCTTTACACTTGACTTCTTTTATTGCTTCTAACACACAAATTTTAAAGACAGATCTTCTACTTGTTGGCAAATATCCCGATATGTACAGTACATATGTACATTTTCAGCAAAGTTCTCCCACTGATAAGCAAAAGCAGAAAAACACAGTGTAGATAGGCTATGAGGCTAAAGATCAGATTGATTAAGCATCAGTAAATGTTCGCTTGGCTTTATCAGTCTGTCTCCTAGCCTTTTCCCCATCCTTTTGTTCTATTTCATCCATATGAATTACTGTTATCACATTTGAAGTAACCTGCCTCATATTAGAGATAGCGCACCTTTGTGATAAGTATCCTATCGATTCCTTGGAGAACAATAGAGGACCGTCTCCTTTCAACAGCCTCTCATCAGCAGTCTACAGCAGCAGGTGAATACTGCTAAATAACAGAACATACATGCATGCATGCTCATGCGTCTCCCCGTTGAATGATAAAGCTGAGTGGGATCTGATTATTAGCTGGGCCTTTGTGACATTTGGGTTTGCAGTTATGACATAGCACCTGGCCTGAATCCTGATTTTTACCTGCTCTTTATATTTTTTCAAAGTAATGTCTGTTTATTTACACTTATCTTAATAAAGCAGCTGTGTGCACAGACCTTCAAAACGTCCTTAGTCCAAGCAGAATCCAACACAAGCACTTAATTTTCAAGGATGGATTTGCAATGTTTTAAAGATTACTTGTAATTTCTCAAGGGCTTTTCCTTCATATGATTCTCTAAGGGGATTCAGGATTCAGCAGAGGTGTTATGAGCTGAAAATCTGCTGAAATCTACCCTTGAGGGAGACCTCACCAGACCTGTGCTGCTTGTGTCTGTGGTCCTCTCATCAAAACATGAGCCTTGAATCAAAAAGAATTATCAAACAGAAATGCATATCTTTCATAGTAACGATGGAGAATTTAAAAGGAAAAAAAAAAAAAAAAACTTTGGCAATAAGTTTCTTCTTTGTATGTGAGACTGAAAAGTTAAAGGATAACCCGTAGGGGGCTAAATTCTGTGAAAGCTGTGATGTTCCATGTGGTTGGCTCCTTGTTTCAGCTTTAAGCTTTAGAGCTTTGAGCTTTAAGAGTGTCAGCATAATTCATAAAGATGTTCAGGTTGAGGAGTTCAAAAGAGAAGTTGCGAACAGATTAGTGATGGGCGTATTAGGAGAGTGCCAACTAAGTAATTACACTGTTAGTTCTTGCTAGTAAACATGATTCCGCAACAAGCAAGAATGTGCACAATATTTTTTACACAAACACTTTTTGCAGTTGTGGCATGAGCTCTATTTAGAACCAGGAAGATCCTTCAGGCATTTATTTTTTTTTATTCACAACTTTAAACAATCCTTGCAGGTTTAGTTTATTATAGGAACAAAGTCTGTGAAGACACCGTCTTCATTTTCTTTGTTTTATTATCATTAATTTAGCAGTCAAAGACACACTAAGCTACACGCCATTCTTAAATCTCTTTTCCAGACACATCTGATGGCACAGTGACATTTATTGTGTTAATTTCTGAAGCCGTGGCTGCCCAACACCATCCTGAGGCTATGAAACTGCAACTTTTTCAACAAGACGTTAGAGTTTGACTTTTGCTTTACGCACCACGTCACATGCTAGCGAGCAGGTATAAAACATCGGCCATTTTGTATGCACACCATGCAGATTCAACAAAGAAACACAAGAACGCATTATCAGCGGAAGAGAGGAAAAGAAAAATTAAGTGAAAGACAGCATTAAATAAAACTGTCTTTTACTGGCTGGCCAAATCTTATAGTACAGGTAGGTAGGATGCAAGATGGATGCCAAATGAGCCATCATTAGGGAAAATCTCCAAAAAAATAATTAATTAAAAAATAAAAATATATAAATAAAAACAAATGTTGGAAAAAAATAAGAAAAAAATGAGTAGTGCCTCGTTAATGTCAGTTATCACCCTTTTATAAAAGTTAAGTAAATGCAAAGACATTTACTGTATATGGTAACTGCTTCCCAAAGAACAATGTCTCAGTGGGTTTTAATCAAGATATTTTACTGATACTCTGTGGTGAACAGAACTGATCAGGTCAAAAGCCTCCATCCTAAGACATTTTATAGTAGTATAGTCAGTATTGTTACATCTTAAAGTGACAACTGACCACAGCTAATCTTTGTGGCTCCTCTCTAAAAAGAAATGTTTTTTTGGGGAATCTTCTTCTTATTTGGCAAAATGTTCCAGCTAAATTTAATTACATTGTTTTGGAAGGTGAGCCTTAATCTAAAATTTCTGCAGTAGATTTTTATTGAGAATTTAATCTGGGCTTTGGGAGACTACTCCAAAATTTTAATTTGTGTGTCCTTGTTTTGGAAAGTTTTGGGTCAACTTTGATCCATTAACACTATCCTTATAATAAGCCTCTTTAATTTATTGTGCTAAATAAATAGTTGCCGTTTAAGGTAGATGGAGACAATGTACCTTAAACTATATGTGATCACCATCCATCTTCGACAGCACATCTGAGGTCGTGAGTGCAGCAACTTAAGCAGGGAGACACAGACTTCCTTCTATCTGGCCTGTCCTTTAGGTCACCTGGGGTGATCTCAATGGGTTCCCAAGCGGGCCAAGAGATATAGTCCCTCCAGCCTGCTCTGGGTCTTCCCCAGGGCCTTGTCACAGTGGGACATGCCCAGTTCAGACTGCCAAGGTCCCTGCCTTTGACTAAAACCCAGATCCCAATGCACTCAATCTCGATTTTCCTCCAAGCAGGTGGTAAGCCCATGTAGAGATGGCAACTTGTGGCTTTTTTGGGCTGGGCCAAGCCAAGCCCCAAGTACCAATGCTAAACCGCCAAGCATTGGGAAGTAAGCTCCCCTCCGAGCCCTGGCTCTAGGAAGGTGTTCCGGTTTCCCTCTTCTAAGAGAGGCATCTGATTATTCAGTGGAGGGCTTTGAATATGAATTGCTCTTAGTCTGAGCCCTCCCATGGGACCACTTTACATTTGGATGCCCCAAACTACACAGCCCTCAGGTTTATAGAGGTATCGAAAGCCCTCCACCACAGTAAGGTGGCGTTTAATGGAAGGTTGCAGTGTGTGTGCTTTTGTGTGAGACATGGAATTTCCTTTGGAAATGATCTTGGGATCTTGAAGTCCAGATTGGTGTCTTTTCTTTATGATGTGATTAAATTACTCTTTATGAATTCCAGAGTAATCCTTTTCAATTTTGTCTTCAAGTGCTATCACATCTATTGGAATCCATTTAGCAGAGTTCTGCTGACTGAGCCTTTTAAGTCTAATGGGTTCAGGTAGTTTAAATGCTGGAAAATGTAATGTTATGTTTTCTTAAAAAAATCACTTGGGAGGTGACATTTTTCCCTTTGTTATATTCATGCAGAGCTATTTCCAAAGATTGCTTTCATATCTTTAATTTTTCCTATTACATTTAGCTTTTACTTGCAACCGCTGAGTGTGAATCTGATTTGGAAGGCCCAGGAGACACTGTGATACAGCTACTAAAGTTAGAATTGCGATATAATTTTGAGCTGTGTTCTGTGGCCAATTTGCATAGCGCAACAGCTCACTTGAGACTGGTTCAAAAGCAGTGTAGGGTATCTTGTTAGATTTTGAAAGTTTGCATAAAGCCTCTGGTGAAGTTACCTCACATTAGGCAACAAGGCATCTGCTAAAAATTCTCCCAGCATATTAAGCATGGATATGTTTTTCAATCTCTGAACGTACTCAATGCTTTATTGGGAAATTAGATATAAAGGTAGCATAAATATCCAGCACAGGAATGGCACAAATGAGATGCATAAAAAGCTAAAGAATCCATGTTTTTGTTTTTCTTTCTTCTTCTTACAATGTTAGTTTTTCTCCAAATTGCCCCGCTGTCGTCTTAAAATAATAGTTTTACATGCCATTCTACACAAACCACACAAAGACTGTCAACATATTTCAACATTCAAACTTGACACAAATGTTTAGCTAAGAGCTGAGCATTATATCCATTGAAAGCCTTGGATTAGTGAGAGAGATTAAAGCTACACCAGATTTGTAATCTTGACTGTGTAATAGACAAAAGATGTGTAGTCTAAACTGTCAAAATTTGCTCTGTAATTAAATGGAGACAAATGTAGAGTTCCCCTTGAGGATTTTTGAGGATGCTTTAACTGACTTTTCAGGTGTGCTGCTGAGCAATGCTAACTTTATTAATAATAATAATAATAATACATTTTATTTAAAAGTGCCTTTCAAAACTCCCAAGGACACTGTACAAAAGAACATTAAAATATTATATATGGCAATCATTTTCCTTGACCTTTGTTGGATTTATTGGGTTCAGAAACACCACTAAATCGTGGTTATGGATAAACTGGGACTTTGTGTTACTTGTTTTAAACAACAGATTATTAAAAATAAAACAAACAAAAAAACCCCAAAAACAAAAAACTATTTGATAATCCATTGAGGCAGTATAACATAACCTTATTTTACCTCTTAAATGTTGCTAAAGGAGGACTCTAATGCAAAAATGTAAAGTTTTTCTTGTTTATTTCTTTTTTTTAAGATATTTTAGATTTGAGAAGGAAGATTGGTAACAGGATTTCTTTATTTGCACTTTATATAT
>JBAGKP010000027.1:14378492-14391676 GCA_037177255.1 Melanotaenia maccullochi
GAGGGAGGGGCGGGGGGGTGAGGGGGTGAAAAACCCTTTTTTTTTTTTTTTGGGAAAAGAGGGGGGGGGAAAAACCCCCCGGGGGGGGTTTTTTTTTTTTTTTTTTTTTTTTTTTTTTTTTTTTTTTTTTGCCTTCCTCTCACTCAAAGCAGGCTATATTCATTGACACACAAAACCACGGAACTGTTATTTTTAGCTACATTAACTTTGCAGCAGAAGCATCTGAGTGACGTTAACTGGTCATGCTCATCTGCATGTCTGGATATCTGAAAGTCAACAATTGGCACACCATAAAAGAACACGGTTTTACATTCATAAAGGAGATGATGACTGCGTGGACTTGACATCCCCGCCACCTAGTATAAATAACCCCAATAGTTATCGACAATCAAAACAAAACAAAGCCAAAAAAAATGTTAAACGGAAAAGAACATGCACTGACAGCTTCACTTCCTTCTGATAATCTTGTTTTTTTCCCCCCTTCTCTCGTCAAACAACTTTAAAACAACAAATACAAATCCTAACTGCAGGTTCACAAAAAATAGAGAAATGGCACTTTGTAATAGTCATATATAATTCTTAATATCTATATATAGTATTGATAGAACATGAAAGGGGTCGAGTTGGCCTCTTTGTTGGTTATGGTGGTTATGGTTCCTCGCCGTCGTGTGTGTGTTGAAACCATGCGGAATATCATCATGCATTTTATGATACATCAGTCAGAGTATTTACATGTACATTCATGCGTTCGTGCACCATTCCCCGGGTCCTTTTAGATTTCACACACACACGCACGCATTTCATCCCCCCGCTGCTTTCTCCTCCTTTTTTTTTTTTTTTTTTTTTTTTTTCTTCTCCTTGTCTTGCGGATCCATAATCCGATTGCGGCAAACAGGAGGAGGAAAAGGAGGAGGATGGCTTGGCATGTACATATATTACATAGTTGGAAGGGGGTGGAAGGGGGCCTGCAGCACCTGACTGACTTACTTGGTTCATACAAGTTTGTTTGCAGTTTTTTTGTTTTATTTTAGTCATTTGTGTCTGTCTGTTTTGGCTGTTTGTAATCCAGGCTTTTTCTCTTAGTCTTTTTTTTAAGCGTCGTTTGTTGTGGAGAGGTGCGTGCTGCAGTCAAAACCCCGATGCGCGCCCCCGTCCGCGTGATAAGGCCCGCTGTGCCAGTAAGAGGAGTCGCAAACCGTCTGCAGGGAGTTGATCTCTGACGCGGAGGAGTTCCCGTCCCTCCGCTTTGAGCGCTTTCGATTCCGCAAAATAAACACAAGCATCCCCACGACAGTGAACGCGGACGTGACAAAAACCAGCAGCAGCCCGGGGACGAGCACCGAAATGGAGACCCTGTTTGGCTCCAAATAGGAGTTCGAGCGTGTCCCCAAGTCTTGTGTATAAGTGCTGTTTTTGGACAGAGAGGTGGGGGGAACACGCTCGTACAGTTTGGGGCACAGGAGGTCGTTCCGCACGTAGCGGAAGTCTCGCTTCCAGAACTCCTCTGGGGACTCGCACTTGAGGTCGCTGACTATGACGTCGGTCCCCAGTTTCTCCGTCCACTGCTTGAAGGGGACGATGCTGCACGAGCAATCCCACGGGTTCCCATGCAAATCGATCTGGATGATTGAGTTGAGCTGGTCCAAGACACCAGCAACGGGCAGATAGGGGAAGTAATTATTATGCAGGCTGATTTTGGATAAAGAAATCCCAAGAAAAGCATCCACGGGTAAAGATTTGAGCAGGTTGTTGTTGAGGAACAGAACCCTCAGGTTTGGCATGGGACTAAAAGCACCAGCAGATATTAGCTGGATGTTGTTGTATTCCAAACTGAGATATTCCAGGTTCACAAGGCCCACAAACATCTCTGCGACCAGCGTATCCAGGTAGTTCTTATCCATATACAGCCACCTGAGCTCGCTCTGGTTTTGAAACGTGCTGTTATCAATCACCTTGATGTTGTTCCCACCCAAATCGAGCAGATTTAAGCTCGAGTAACCGACTAGCTGGTTCTTTTTCACAGCATGGATGTTGTTCTCTCTCATGTTCAGCTCGTGGGCGATCAGGGGTTTTGGTTTGAGGCTGGACAAACTCCCGAGCTTTTTGCCCTCGCAGTTGACCCCCAGCCCCTGTCTGGAGCCAACCAGCCTGCAGCTGCACGACTGCGGGCACGTCATGTTGCGCAGCTGCTCATTGTCCCCGCTCACACCTGTCACAGATGGAGTGGGCTTAATTTTCAGCTGCCAGTTCTCACGAGCTTTGGAGTGGCTTTTGGAACCGTGGCCGCCGGGGGTCGGGGCTCCGCCGCCTGCGGCGTCTCTGCTCGGCTTGTAAGGCGTGGGGCGAGGGCCGCGGGGCTGTGAGGTCTCCTCCTGAGTGGGAGGGGCGACCAAACTGGTGTCCACTCCGCCGCTCTGTGAAGGACACAGCTCTGCTTCTGACGTCTCGTTTAAGTCGCTCCCTTGAAGCCTGGTGGGAGCTTCGCATATCACCCTCCCAATCAGCGCGTTGCGCGGTATGTTTTCCAGCCATTCCTTAAGAGAAACCAGGTCGCAGTTGCAGTCCCACGGATTGTCCTCTAACAAAACCTCCGCAATACCCGGTATTTGTTCAAGAATCCCTTCATAAGGCAACGTTTTAATTCGGTTTCCCCTCAAATCGAGATGCGTAATGGGCACATGTTGGAACACGTTTATAGGTAGCGCACTGATGAGGTTGTCGTTAAGTATTAACACTTCAAGTTTATTTAGGTCCCTGAAAACAGCTGGATCGATATCCCTCAATAGATTAAAATCAGCTTGGAGGTATTCCAAGTCATCTAACCCCAGAAACGTACTCTTCCTGAATGATCTTATCTTATTGTTATTGATGTGCAGCCTCTTCACCAGCTGCAGTCCCAGAAAAGCGCCAGGGACGATGTCGTGCAAGCCGTTGTTCTCCAAATGCAAGCTCACGGCGTTGTAAAAGTTAGCGAACTCGTTTGGAAACAGCCTGGACAGAGAATTTCCGTGCAACAGCAGGTGATAAAACTGTGAGCTCGGGCCAGTCAAATGCTGCAGAGTGGTGAAGCTCCTCTTTTCGCAGTCTATGTGCAGATCTCCCTCTACCTCGTTGCAGGAGCATATCTGCTCCTTACAAACGTCCCTTGTAACATTTCCACTGGCAACACAAAGAGCCGCATTCAGGAGAACAATCCAAAGCAGCATTTTTCAACGTGAGCAATTCATTCCCGTTTTCAAGACATACGAGCTGCGATAGTCTGCATTAGAGAGAAGAAAACAGGAGATATAGACATTTAGGAAAGGAGATAAGGCAGTCTTTTAAAGCAGATCCACGCTGCGTCTAACCTGCTCTGGTGTCCAGACTTCCAGCTTATGAATAATCGCACATAAACGTCTCTTTCACGTCGACTGAATCCTCAGATCTTCCGCGCGTTTGCGATAAAAATCAAAAGCAGCCAGCGGCAGCGCAGTCCCGCGCATCTTTTAGCTTTTTCAGCTGGTTGTAGACTGACCTTGGCAGGGCGAGGAAGGCTGAACAAACCGACGGCTCTTTTTTCCCCCCTTCTTTCCCCTTCTCTCTCTCAGTCGTGCCGCGCCGCGCTGCGGCGTCGGGAGCTGTCCCCTCTCCCCTGGTGCTGTATTCACACCCCGCGCTGGGGGCTTTACAAGCGATCCCACCGCTGCAAAACACCCGCATCCCCTCCTTTCACATCCTTCAGCGTTTCGCTTCGATTGTTTGCGCCTTCTTTCCCCTCTTCTTTTTCTTCTTCTTTCTCTCTCTCTCTCTCTTTTTTTTCTTTTTTGCAAATCAGGAATCACAATAAGAGGAACGAGGAGACTGTGTTCATCCTTGCGCGGTGCTCTAAGAAAGATCTGACACCCTCTACTGAGCTGTAATGGCAAGAATCCGTCGACTGACTGAGGGAATGCTGAGAAGAGGGAGCAGGGGGGGAAAATCTCTTTTTCAGCTTGTTGTGTTTAAGTCCTCTCCCTCCAGAGGCAAAAAAAGATGTTTCTGCTCCAGTTTTAAGGCTCGTAGCTCCATTTTAGAACTGTCCAAATCGACATTGTTCAAAAGCAATAGAAAGAAAAAAAATCTTTTTTTTTTCTCAAAAAGAAATACGAGGATGGTGATACCTCATTTCAGTGATTTAAATCAGCCTCTTTTTGTACTCTTAAACGAAGTGGCGTTACTTTACTGCAAGATTCCGCTGCTTCAGTCTTGCTTCTTGCTATAAAAACACTGTTGAATGCGGTACACCAATTACCCGCTACAAGCAAGTCTCAGTCCGGCTTTAAAAAAACAAAACAAGACCAAAAAAAAAAAAAAAAAAGAGAGTTGACTATACAACAAACGATGCGTCAGTGTGGCTCCCTATATGCGCATGTGTGTGCATGACGTTTATTCCCTTCTTCTTTTTCTCCTTTCCCACATAAAAATCCTTCACAACTGTACAAGAAAGGGAAAGCAAAAGGAGAAAAAAAGGGGGAAAAAGCGTGGAAGTAATTTGAACATATTCTCATCTCCCATGGATTTGTATTATACTCCACCGTTTGAGATTATTACATCAGCTGCAGGGGGGCTCTGGGATGTGGAAAAAAAAAAGAAGAAGGGGGGGTTCAGAATTGCCTCCGCCCTCGCTCTTCCATCCTCCATCTGCAGTGCTCTTAGAAGTGAGAGCATGACAGAAAATGCCATGCGAAGTTAAACATCCGCTCTTTCTCTGGTATTTATTAATTTATTTATTCATTCTTTTCTCTCAGAAGGGAACAAAACAGATGTATTTGTGTGAGAGGAGAGCAAGCCAGACTAGTCAAGAGATTCCAGCAAAGCAATAAGAAAAACATCATTAAGACCACCTACATATGGCTTTAAAGCCTCCCCAATATGGTTCATTGACTTGTTCTTCCCACCTGTTTGTTTGTTTTTCTATCAGTCTGCTTTTATAGAACCGATTCTATATTTCCCCCTGCTGGTGCTGGTAAATTAGTCTTCCTGTCTTTATACTCATGTCTGTTTGCATCTGTCACTATTTAGAGATTACAGGATATAATTCCACTGTTTTACACTGAGAAGACTTTAGATGTTGTCTGGCCACAATAATAATAAAAAAAAGGAAAAATAAACTTGAATATGATAAAAGCAAATTGATAAGACGCCTCTAATTCAACAAGCACTGCAGTGATAAAGATGTCAGCTGGAAACAGTAAGTCGCTCCATGTTAGGAGACAACCTGTAAATTTAAATATGTTACTCTACTCAGAAATGTCAAATAATGTGTTTGCATCAAGGAGAAAAAAAAGAAAAAGAAACTACATACTTGCCCTTTTCTCAAACGACATGCCCCCCAAAAAATGTGTATATGTCTCCAACCACAAGGTCTGTTTTAATAGTTTTGGATTCAAAGGGAACAATTGGTTGTATGTGTTACTGTTGGAAATGGCACATAGCACACATGGAGCCTAAAGCGATTAAAGCTTCCTTTGATGCCTGAGTATTATTATTTACTTAGTTATGGTAATGTTAAATGCATATGCTGGACTTGACAAGAGGAAACAAAAGAAGGGGGAGTGTGGGGGGGAAGTAAAGAGAAGAAAAAGAAGACTGAATGATAAAACAGATGGAAAGCAACAACAAAAAACAATAAATAAATAATAATAATATAATAATAATAATAATAATAATAATAATAATACTTTTATAAAGTAAAACAGAAGAAAATTATAGGTTGTACTCCTCCAAAATAGACATTTTTGGCATCATCTGTTCGTAATGTCCTCCTGTTGAAGACCTCTGGTTTCATAAAGGTTAATTTAGGAACTTTCTAACTCAAAATTAAGACTAATCTGGTTAATAAAGGTCACGGTTAAGCATCATATAGGACTTAAATAGTTATGATCAAAGCTCACTTTAGTGTTTGGTGAAATCAGACACAAGAAAATGATGTTTAATGCAAGATAATTCAGTATGTTCATGTGTAATATGACGACATAGTTGCAGAGGAATGGGTCACTGGTTTATACTGCCAGCAGATCTGACCAGTCCCCAAAAGGGCAGTATGTGTCATGATCCATGAGATTCATGCTAATACTTTTGGGATATTTGCTCTTGTGTGTTCTTTAGTTTCTGGTGTCTTTGAGTTTATGTGTTTTAGTTCCCTGATTAATTTCATGTTGCGTTCAGCTCCTGGTAGAAATTCTTCTTTTTACTTTCTACTGTTTCTTTTGCTCACTGCCAGATCTTTGTGATTGTTCCCATGTTTATTTTCATTGTCTCCCCAGTCCCATTTTTTCCCCGTGTTCTTTTTTTTTTGCCTGTTTTGTTCTTCCTACATGTATCCTGCTATGGCAGTACATTTATTTATTTTGTAATAATCATCTGGCTCCTGCCTCTTTCACCCTGCATTTGGGTGCTTCATCAAGGATGCAATAACAACCTCATACTCTACTCCAGGCTCAGACATGCTTCCAGGAGGAATGGGGTAGAATAATATCTGAAACCACTTGATATTCTTAAGCCTACAAGGCCTTTTGTTGTAATAAATGTATAAAATATGAGTTTAAACATTACAATTATCCTCACATGCATCATCTATTAAAGTTTCATCCTCAGTGTATAAGGCTCAGGACCCTCCAAAAGCATAAAAACACCCAATTTGTAGATGAGGTAGCCCATCTTTATTGTAAATATGAATTTCATTGGCATATTGTCAGGAAATCTATAAACATAATTCAGTGCAACATTGATTTCTAAACATTTCACCTTGAATGAATGAAACAACCAGGCCATTTAAATGGAACATTTTGAAGAAACTGTCAGGATTTTTGCCTATGAAGATATAAGTAGTTCTTCCAGCAGACCTTTATCTCTCTTTGCTTTCTTGCTATCCTACATTTCCTTTCAATTGTCCATTCCATCCATCTCTCTCTCTCACTCCAAGGATGTGGTTGCTATGCTTAATGAATATGTTGTTTACTGACATTCAAAGTGAACAGGCTCCTGCTGTGAGGCAAATCACAGCATGTGTTGGAGCTAAATCCTAAGTAGCCAGTTGTCGGCACAGGTCCCCGATGTTTAAAAAAGCAAACCGAGGCTGAGGGTGGATGGTCATGAGGCTGAGCTGAGGGTAAATCAGTCATTCACACTAATTAGCAGTATGTTGGATGTGTGTGTGTGTGTCTGTGCGGGTGTATGTGGGTGGTGGGAAATGTTTCCCACTGATCTGTATTAGTGTGCATGAGTTAGGCTTCCTGGGAGCACCTCCTGCATGCATGCATATATCATGTTCAGGCTATATCTTCTTATCTACATCTGGTGGTGGGGGTGGGGGTAATCCAACACACATTTCCGAGTCACGCTCGAGAATTTTGTTTCCACTACAGGAAATTAACAAGTACAATTCAAACTCCATTTAAGCTCAGCTCAGTCCTTGTAGGATAAACATTTAGAATCTGATATAATCCTCCAAAGAGGATAAATCATATTTGTATGAGGAGGAAAAAAAAAAAAAAGCTTATCTTGGAGTCAAAGCTAATTGGATTATGAATATGAATATATCCCAGGAAATAATTGAATGGGACTCTGTTATGATGTGATGCAGATCCTGTCGAGATGCATTAGTGTGATGCAAGGTCGCCATTCACAATGCAGCTTGTGCTCATGCAAGTTTTAGCATTGCATGTAGACGAGATGAATATTCATGCGAAGCTCGCAGCATTAAATGATGCCACAGATTGCTACGTTTATAGCCATAAGCTAGTCTGCAAAGGTCAAACCTCGGTGGCCGTTTAAAACATTGTGGTGAAATAAATAAGAGTCAGTTTGCAGCGCTAACAGCGAAAGCTTCAATGACTAAGACACGATGGTTAAGCTGTGCAGTGGATCTTCATTTGCAAGAAAGGAGTCCTCCACTGACACCCTGAAACAGAAATACCTCATGCTAGGACGTCACCAAGTCCATCTTGAAGAACATCTCCATTGTGATTTCAATACTCTTATCCAGGAATCCTCAATCCGGGTTCTAGAACCCAGTGTCCTGAAGATTTTAGAAGTTTCCCTGGTGCAACTGATTCAGAGTCATGCCACAGATTTCTTCTTACCCATTAATTCTGACAGCAGGGAAACCTTTAAAATCTGCAGGATCCAGTACCTCAAGGACAAGGATTGAGGATCCCTGCTCTAATCCTAAAACCATGAAAACTTAAGGACCACAATTTGGTCTCACAAGTGTATGTGTGGTCCAAATGATGTCCTCAAAATGAATGCAAAACATGCACATATACACATTAGACCAAGAAATATTTTGATAATAGAGTTGTTCTAGTGATTTAAAAAATGCACATTAATATACTAAGTATGGGTGTTAACTAAACACCGTCAAGTAGTGGAATTAAAGTTTTATTTTTTAAGGCGGTTACAACCAAAATTAAAGAGTCATGTTTGTTATGAGGCTGCTGCTAATGCAAAAGAAAAGCAGGCTGAATAAGAAAACAACGCTGAATATTTGGTTGACAAAGACAAGTGAGTAGTGTATATATCATGCGTACACAAGTAATATAGAAATGGATAACAGGTGTGGAGTAATTGGCAAACCAGGACCATAAATAGCAGAGGCCCGTTTCAGCAAGCAGGTTGTGTTGAAGCCAAGTAACCCTAAATTGAGGGAAACTCTGGCATCTCCATAACAAAAAGTGAGGTATGTCTTACCACGAGTCCATCACCATGGTAACTTACTCGTCAAGTGAACCTCTTCTCTGGCAGGTTTTACTTTAAAGAAATTTTGAGTTCTACCCGCCACCTCTCTCTTGAAGCAGATGCCAGGTATGGGTTGTCAGTATCAATGTGATTCCACAGATTTAAAGGTAAATTAACACACAACTGTTTATGTGGGGAGGGGATTCTTCAGAACCTTGAAGAGATGTGCTGTTGTCTTCTGATCAATATCTCATCACACAGTAGTGTTTTGCAGTCTCTCACATTCTCTGTTCATATCCAAAGTCACACACTGTTGGCATGCGGAGAGGTCACAGCAAGTTTTCTGCTTTGTACTGCAGTACTTTCTATTTTATTTTCTGTAAATGTGACCTTTTTTATTTTAGAAATAAAACATTTTTGAAACACAACAGTGTGTCAAGCCATGTGGAAAGCCTTTACACGTGTTTGAAATCACAATTCCATGTGTTTGTGACACATTTAAATAAAAGACTGCTGTCGGCTTTTCTGGATCCCAGCAGACAGTGTCTCTTAAATATCAGTCTCAGTCAGTATATGCTTAAGTACTACACGTGGCAATTTCTGACACACACAGACACATATATATATATACAATAGAAACTTTTTACATATTTAAATTGTCTACATTTACAGTTAATGCTACTATTTACCTGCTACCCTTACAAAACTAACTCCAAGTGGGCTTGTTTTTGCAGCCACCGTGCATTAAGAACATATTCTTGGCTTTATTCCAGCCATAGAGGAGCATTATTTTTATTTTTTGTCAGACATACATAGAACTTTCTGCTCACTTGCTGATCCTTGCCTGCTCCTGATTAGACATTACTGTTTATTTGAGCCAGGTGTGTACAGCTATGCTCTTCGAGGGCCCCAAATAATGCAAATTTTTTAATGTGTCCTTGCTCCAACACTCAAATTATGAGCCATTGTACCGAACTTCCTAGTCTGTTGGATCCATTTAATTTGAGTCAGGTGGTATGGAGCAGGGGAACATTGAAAACCTGAAAGACAGTCGCCCTCAAGGACTGACTTTAGACACCACTGATTTAAGCTGTCTGATTGGTTAGCTACCTGAATTCATCAGTAAGTGGTTATATAATAATTACATCCTAGAATGTGCATGTTTGTTCCTGAATGTTGGACGCTTCAGACCGAATTCATACATTTATTGGTATATTTACTCTTGCTCGAATTGCATTTTTCTCTTGATGGTCTCAGGTTGTGTAAGGTAACTGAAATTGTTATCAACAGTCAGGATTGTCTCTCATGGCTTGTGTTGGAGATAATTATAGAGCTTCATGGAATCTCACATTTCAGATAGTCCTGAGAAACAAAACATAATGCTGAGGTCGATCAATACCATTCAATCAGGCCGCAATGTTGTGCTACAAGATTGCTTGCAATTTCCCCCAGCCTTTCTGCCACTAGCATCATTCGGATACACCTAAGTGGCCGTTGTGGCAATCACCTGGTAAGGTATTGTGGTGTGGCATTTAGGCTGCTGTTGGAAGAGTAGATTAAATCATCATGCAGGGCTCATTTTCCTTTGTTGATCAATGTAGTAAAAAAAATAATAATAATGGAAATGCGAAGTGACATGTGTGTTAATGTTTAAAGTGTCTTTTAGCTTCTGGAATAAACCACCCAGCTGTTAAGTTGTTATTCCATTTTACATTGAAGCCATTAAAAGACATTTTCTAAATAGATAAAGATGGCAACTTTTGATTCCCTATTTGATCCTCCACAGAGATATATGTCCTTGAAAAAAGGATGACTTGGCCCAGAAACAGCATTTATGATCTTTGCCCTTAACATCTGAATACCCCTGCGGAGGTTTCTTTTTTTTTTTTTCCTTTCTTTTTCTTTTTTTGGCTGGAGATTGAACACATGGTACATCAAGATTGCTCCATTTTCACCCCAGATGTGCATCTTCAGGAGAAGTACTTTCTCCCAGGGCTTCAAAGGCAGGGGTTTAGTGAGACTGAAATGCTCTATGGGTAATTACCAAAAGGTCAGGAGCCATGTTAAGCCTGTTTTCACATCAGCGTGCTGAGCTCAGTGTGTGCGGACAGCATTCAAAATAGGTGCATGGGCTGTTTGGGGTTTGCAGTGATTCAGACTTTGACAGGAAATATTGCTTGATCAGTAAGGAAATTTGGTGGAGAGGGGATGGGGAAGTGCTTGACATTTTTAAACAGGTAGAGGAAACCAAATTATTATTTAGGCCATCACTAAATGATACAAAAAGTTAAATTAATAATAATTATGCTGAAAACAGTATCTTTACTAAAGAATTTAGATTATTCAACTCATTTCTTATAGAATTCAACCTTTAACTTCTGAAAACCAGCAGATGAATGTTTCTCTCCTTTAAATCCCTTTGTAATTATGCAGGAAATGTCCTGCAGATGTGTCATGTACAGAAAAAGATTGCTCAAGTGCAGAGTGAAAGTCAATATGGCTATTGGCAGAGGCAGCAACAGCAGCAGCAGCTTTCGCGATGTATTGACCAGGAATGCCATATGGGGAATCAGCACAATGTCTGACTGTAAATCTATATACGTCTATCCACAATCATTCCCACCAGTCAACACAACACAACTCACATGTGACCTGCTGACAGCCTGAGGGATGAGACAGGACTGCACTCTGCAGTGTGTTGCAAACGAGGATGTCGCTGAGTTACATGTTAATGCTGGACATGCCAGAGGGAACAAGGGGAGAGAGAAGAGGAACAAGAAGATAAAAAAAGACAGAAAGCATTAGCAGTAACTGTACAAAAATACAAAAACTAAAAAAAAAAAACTACCAGCTGCTACACCTATAAAGAAACTCAACATCAAACATCTCATTGTTTCTGTAAGAAAGAAAGCAGACCATCATCGGGAGCACCTGACAGAGAAGAATGAGAAAAACATAATCATAGAATTTATATTTTAACACTCCAATACACTACTGATTATATTCATCATTGAAACAAATGCTATACATCTGAGACCTCTATTTTTACACCAAAATTATGATGAAGCCACTTCCTGTCAAACTTTCTACCAATCACAAAGCCTAAATTGACAGTAATGTCCAATCAGGAGCAGCCGAAGATCAGCAGGTGAGCAGAAGTTCTATATGTGTCTGAAAAGAAAAAATAAATGGTCCAAAAAGCAAAGAAAATGTTTTTGATGCAGGGTGTGTGTGTGATATGGTAAATATGTCAATAGTTTGTTTGTTTCAATGTGAATACTGTTTCCCATGAAAGACAATATACGAAAGAATGAGATGCAGATTAAAAAAGGCTAGGTAAATGTTTACATGTGTGTTATTTCTACAAAGTTCTGTTAGTACTAAATTCTGTTTTCTTGTTTTGGTTGACGTTTATGGTGCTATAGCTATTGATACATTAATTTAACATCAATTTAGCCTTATTATCTGACAACTGAGGCTGTCCCGAAAAGAAAAAAGTCTATATGTCAACTGTTCTTAGAAGGATTAAGCTTCTGCAGTTATTTTGCAGACTAAAACAATGACACGAGGGGACGCCGTGGAAATGATGCAGAGGAAATGAGGAAGGAAACTCAGGGAAAAGAAGATATAACAAATAAAAGTCAAACTTGATTCTTTATCAATTTATATTGTGCCAAATTGCAATAAAGTTTCTCTAAGAGAGAATCAAAGTATGTTCAGACTTCAATCTTAATTAAACTGACGTCTTTTCATACTTTATTTGAGCAATCCCAGCGTCAGAGGCTGTTAGTTATTTTGCTATTTCTTAATCCTCCATTATCCATTCTCAGGAATGTTTTTTCCACCAATATTTGTAGAAAGTTTAAGCTTAAAAAATGTCCATTAACTACAACCGATAAAACCCTATCGACCTGTCCCCTTACCACCATCATTTAAGAAAAATACTGGATAATATCTTCAGCATTATATTGGACTCTTTTTTTAGAAAAGCACAAAATACTTGCAGAGAATCAGTACGGGTTTCAATCAAATAGATTAACATCACTAGCAATAATAAGAGGCAATAGAGGAAATGACAAATGCTATAGAATAAAAGAATTAGGATGTTGGGATATTTATTGATTAATAAAAAAAGGTTTTGACACAATCAACCATGAAATATTAATGAGAAAATGGAAAGATATGGTATCAGGATAAAATGCTGAACTGGGTACAAAGCTATTTAAGTGTGAGAAAGCAGTTTGTGAAACTGTGTGACTGTTCTTCCTCACGTTTGGATATTGCTCTTGGTGTCCCCCAGGGGTCACTGTTGGGCCCAAAACATTTCATTCTATACATTAATGATACAGTATATATATATATATATATATATATATATATATATATATATATAAAACTACCAAGGTATTGCATTTCATGTTATTTGCTGATGACACAATATTTTCTTTTCTGGGGAAAATTTACTAAACTGACAGGCAAAAGCTCGG
>JBAGKP010000027.1:14396304-14410887 GCA_037177255.1 Melanotaenia maccullochi
GGGAAATCCTTTTTGGAGGGAGGAAAATGGCCCAAAACCAACTTGGAGCAAAAAAATCCTTTTTTTTGCAAAGAGGGTGGAAAAAAAAGGTGAAAAAAAAAAAAAAAAAAAAAAAAAAAAAAGGGAAAGGAAGAGGACATTGTTAGAGGAATAGAGGAAAAGAAAGCAAGAAAGTGTTAGAGCAAGAGATAGGAGGAGATACTGACTTAAACTGGTTAAAGAGCATTCAGAGAAGAATTAGCTTTTGTTGCTATTTTTCATTTATTTTTTTTTTACAATAAAGCAAAGAAAACCTTTTTTTTTGTTATGGGGAAGCTGGAAAAGCTCTGAGCTGTGATGTGACTTCAGATGTTCCCAGAAGTTACCATATATAGTCACTTCCCTGATAAAGAGTTGCCACCAGACCTTGTGACCATGGCAGGTAGTTTTCTTCTCCTCATTCTTTTCTTTGAATGTATGTTTTTGGTTTCCATTCCTTCCCCTATTTGAAAAAGATATCTAACAGTGAGCAGCCATGATCTCTTGGCAGGAATCATAAGAGCTGCTCTTCTGTTCTTTAAGCCCTCCATGATGAGTTGGCGCCTGAGCCGATGGCCAGACTGTGTTTTATAGATCGTTCGGGGAAGGTTTTACAGATAATTCGCACGGTGACCAAAAAGACCCACAAGGATAATAGATACATGATAGGGTTAATTGAAAGCCTGAATTACAAGGATAAATGTGGGATTTGAATGTAGCATTCATATAAAATATATGCTAAAGACCAAGTGAATTATTTTTTTATTTTTTTTTCCCCCGAGGGACTTTTACAATTTAGAAATGATTTTACTGAGGTTTAAATCAACACTTCTGAGTTTGAGCATATGTTTTTTTTTCCTTCTTCACTGGAGCTCAAATCGTGTCATGTCAGCCATTAGATCAGCTCTAACGTGTGTTCAATGTGACCTGAACGCTAAATTCGAAAACATGGCCCTGTCCAACAGGATATTTGTTTTCTAGCTGAAGGTTTGATGATCCTGACAGCATCAACATCAGGATAGGATGTTCAATGAAGAAATGCATGAATGTGGACACATCCCTGACTCTGATGCATGAATTATAAATGTCTGACCTGAGGTCTGCAGCACTGCTGCATCCCCAGTGTAGATGTAGTCAAGGATGTGATGGTGTGAATTCATAAATAGCTAAATTTTGGATAAAATTATTGAAAATTGAGTGTCAAGAATGTCCACTTTTTATTTGTTTTCTTGGGTTAAATAAGGATATGATGATTTTAAAGGGTAAAAAAATCCTCGATAGATCCATTAGAGAGACAGACAGTCAGTCAGTCAGTCAGTCAGTCAGTCAGTCAGTCAGTCAGACAGACAGACAGACATTATTCATTTGGTAGTTTTAGTAGTTTTAGAAATTGAAAAAAAGTTTCTCTCTCTCAAACACACACACACACACACACACACACACACACACACACACACACACACACACACACACACATCAATCTTCTGATTTGATTCCACAGTTTAAAGCTGAGCTGTTAGAAAGAAAGATCTCAAGATAAAATAAACAATACATAATAAAACAAATTAATTAATAAAATTATTATTATTGTTTATATTATTATTATATAACAACAACAACAATAAATAAAAATAAACAAGCGCAGTGGGTTACCATGTTTTGGGAGCAGTTGAAATGGCATACATGCCTTGTTAAAAAAACAAAAATCTTAAGAAAAAAAAGAGGAAAAGATTAGTTAAAGAAAATAATTAAGAAAAGAAAAAATAAAGACATGCATAAATACAACAAAAATAAAACCAGACAGAACACTTTCACTGGACCTGTTTATTTAAAAAAAAATGTTACAGTTGTTCCTGCTTCAGTAACTTTAATAATATTTATTAAAACTGCATGTATTTTATCTAAATACATTAACAAGTTTTTTTTTTGGTTTTGCTTGTTTGTTTTTTCAGATTTTTGTATTTATTATTCTATTATTATTTTTCTAATGCACTAGTCTGTGATGTTTTGATCCTCTACATTCACAAAAATACTAAATAGTTTTTTTGGGAAAGTTTTCTTACAAGTCTGAGGTTCCAGATGGATTCTGATACACATTAAAAACCTTATTTTAAATGCTGGGACCATATTTACTAATATGAAATAATTTTACCACTTGCTTACAGGTTTTGCCAAATTCAGTAAAGTAAAACTCATTTAAAAAGAAAGAAAGAAAATCAGGCCCAGTGGAGAGAGACTGAACATGTGTCATTCATAACATTCTGCTAAATGAAGGGTAAGGGTGGAGATTAAATTCCTTTGATAGTCCAATGCAGTGTTTAAAGCAAACCAGACGGCAGGTTTTTACCAGTCTTGGAGTCCCACAGGATCTTCGCTCTTCAGTACAGGAGTCGCTGCACACTTTTCCATTAAGTATGTTGTACCTGCCTGTGTCTAACATCTTGCTACCATGTATACAACTATCTCAGAGGCCTCTTTATAACAGTTCACCTGAGGTCTTGCTTGGCGTGTTAGCCCTCCAGCCTAGTGCCTAAATAAATACTTTATTTATTTAATAATTTGTGCAATTAAAAACAAACAAAAATATATATATATATATCCTTCACTTTGAGTTCTGAGCCCTGTGTTCCTCCATCAGCAATCGCAGCTCTTCAATCAGGCTCAAATTCCTCCTTTTTTTTGTTATAACCTCACAGTATCTTTCCCCCCACCTTTCTCTCATGAGATTGATGTTCAGTTACACTCCATCTGTAGTTCAGTGATAATTTTGATTTGTGGTTGCATCTTTCATTTGTGTGGCCGCACCTGAAATAAAAGATTATTTTATCTTTGAAATTAGATATGCAAGTTTGTGGTGATTTCCAGGTTTTAGGGCCTGGGGTGAGATAAGCTTTAAAGCCAAACTAGATGAAACCTCCAAGAGTTGTCAAGTTTTATCAGCTGTAATCACAAAGAAACAGAAATAAAAAAGGACAGAGTCACACTTAATAAGATGCTGCAGATTTGACATTTGAAACTAAATATTAATTTATCAGACTTGATCGCTGTGCAATGAAATCCTCATTTCATTTGGTGCTACAGCAATAATGTCTTCATCTGCCTTCATATCTATTAGTGAAGCATGTAGGAGGCGTAAATGGATCGTTAGTGTGCGAGCATTCAATTAAACCTCTGTTTTCATCAAACAACTTTATCAGGTTGTAAAATTAATAGGTGCTATGCAAGTCAGAATTGATATGCTGTAAATAACAAAACTGCAATGATATACACTAAAGTGAATGCTTTAAACTGCAGCCCTGCAGGCACCTAGCAGGATTTTATTGTCCTGTGATCCACATAACATAACATAACCCTCCCTTACCCATACTAACACACAATATGCATATACACTGTGGATCACAATGACAGTTTGATGGTCTTTTTCTCTCCAGCTGGTGTTTATGGGATCGGCTTCAGTGCATGAAACCTGTAATGGAGTTGTAATCAGAGACTCTGAGGAATTGCAGCTACATATGTATCTGTCACTGGCAGTGTGGCTTTCTTTTTATTTTGTTAACCTTATGCTGCATAATGCATGCATGAGTTACTTTAGCTGCATGGAAGCAGGAGGGGGGGATGTCTTCTCACTCTCCAACAGGAATGATTAGACAACCAGTTTTAAAAGCTTTTTAAAGACTGAATGGAAGGTGGAACATGCCGATGGGAAATCCAGAGTATTTGTGTTATGACACGAATGCAATGCTTAAAGCTTTGCATTTTTTTCTGCAGAGAATGGGAAAAAAAAAGAAAACACTGAATCATTTCCATTAATATTTATCACAACTTTAATTTGTTCTCTCTGATGTCGAGAAATACATCAGCGCTGCATGCACTGACTTTCATTTTGCCATTCACTTCCTGAACTTTGCCTGGATTGCAACGTTATTGATGTAGTAAATCTCAATCAGACTTTGTTGTGTTTACAAAGCCTGGCGGCATGCAAAAGAATAAATAAATAAATAATTGAAATAAATAAATAAAAGGCTGGGTATTTTTTAAGTTGCAGCAATCTCATGAAATTAGTACCATTACCCAGAAGACATTTAGTCATCTGCTTTTGGTTATCTTGTCTATGATACTAAGGGTCCAGGTTTCCCTGTGTTTGCATGGTTTCTGGGCTTTTATCCAAGGTTTTTAATCCTCATTTCATTGTGCACTCAGTCTAGCAAAACTAATGCAGGCATGCTGCTCTGTGGCCAGCCTTTCCGTTTTCATTTGAATTGGTTAGTATAGCTAGTGGAAGGGGCTATCCTAGACACCACTGATCCACTGTTGAGGCGTCAGTACAGTGTCAGTCATTAGACCAGTCTGAGCTCTGAAAGAAGTCTGTTGTAGCAACACAGAGTACAAAAGATATTTTAAAAAAAGAGAGGATAAAAAGAAAAAGAAAAACAGAAACTTTGAGCAACTGCAGTCCCAAAACATGAGATCACACAGGCTTATGATCACAACCAAGACAAAAATTGCAAATGATCTCTGGGGACAATGAAGTAAACAAAAAGTGCTGGCAACATGTGTCTTTCAAGGAGATTTTGGTGTTTTTTTTTTTAAGTAATTCATAATGACAACACTAATTAAGCCTCATCCATAATGTATTTAATCTTCTGTGTGAAATATATCCTCAGTAAAACAAATATGTAATAAGCAAGATTAAGCAGTTACAAGCAACAACAAAAATCATAGCAGCGAGAGCTCTTTTATTTAAGCACAAAGGGTGGTAACAAGGAAGGCGAGTAAGACCAGGGCATAGTGACACTAATATTTAGATGCTGCACTATGGGCAGATGGGAAATCTTGCAGAATAGGCAGGGACACAGGATACAAATACACACAATCCTAAGATCAGAAGCATAGGTAGTGACACAAAATCTTTGAAGCTGAACCTGGCTGTGGAAGCAATTCTTCATTCAGCAACATAGAAAGTGACTCAGGATCATTGATGCAGAACCTGGCACTATGACACAGGGGGGCTCTGGGGTGAATGTGGTGTCACTGTGCTGTTCTGGGTTGTGCTTTCTCAAGAAATGTCAGTGCTTTGTTACAAAATTTCTTGCAGGGAAATAATGTTACTTCCTGAGGAGGAAAGAAAAAAGGAAGAGGAGATAGTGTATTGTACTAGGCAGTATCAAATGGTGCCTAGGTTATTGATGTGTATGGTGTCTGTCTGAAGTTACATAATCATACAAAGGAAAGTATTACATTGGAAATACATTAAAAAACATTTATAAATAACATTGATAATATTGGCTTAAAGTCTGTTTCTTGCAATTTGTATTTCAAATGCCACATAGAAAGGCCCCCAGCTGACCGTCAGATTAAACCCAGAACCTTCTTCATGGATGAAACATTATAAAATGTGAATTAATGACAACCAATATTACCTTTTAAACAGCTCTATGAACATTGATATGGAAGATAATGCATAAGAAACATAGACAGTAACACAATTTCATGATTTGGTGCCATAAAGTTATAGTTTAATGATCAGCACCACAGATAGTGGCAGATATGATGCAGCATGGTGGACAATAACACCAATCACAATTCCATTTTTCAGAGCCTTTGGCAGTTACTTATTATTCACAACAGGGACAAAAGTTTTCTAACATGCTTTTTGACTTGTGCACATGCTTTGTAGCATAGATCACCATATTTGTAAGTATAATTAAGTACAGGAATAACTCAAATCTGCAAATAAGGATGAATTCTGGAGGTCAAAAACTACAAAACAGTTTTACAAGTACAACACATTTGCTTTCACAGCTCTGGGGAAGAAGCTGTTTCTGAGTCTTTTTGTGGTGGGTTTTAATGTTCTTGTATCGCGTTCCTGATGGAAGCAGTACAAACAGTGCATTGCCCGGGTGGGTGGGGTTGGTTGCAATGCATCTGGCCCACTTCTAGATTTGAGCAGTGTAGATAAAATCCAGATCTGGTACATAGTGGCTCATAATTTTGGCTCATAATTCACTTTTAAAGTATTTTTTTTTTTTCATAATCCCTGAGCTGTCCTCGCCACCAGGGCTAAATTCCTCTTGCCCTGTGCTATGCAGCTGCCATACCACTCAATCACAATGGAACATAGGATGCTATCAATGGTGGAAAAGTTCATGAGCCGCTGAAAAGAGAGTCCCGTCCGCTTCAACGTCATGAGAAAGAAGAGCTGTTGTTGGGCCTTCTTCACCAGGTGTGAAGTGTACACAGTCCATTGGCCTCATTTGTAAATTTGCACATAGCAAAGCAGACTACAAGTGGTATATGTAGGGAAAACAGGAAATGTGGCACACAAAAATCTTTCCGATTTATAAATGTGTGTGCGCATGCACAACCCACGCCTGTTTCCGTTTATAAATCAGAATCAATTCTAAAGTTCGCTGCATGTAAGGAAGCGCCTTGTCCCACACTTATGGTGGCTATAAATGATCAGGTGAACCCTATTATAAATATATCATATCATCATATCATTCCATGATGGTTCAGGGTGGAAAATGAGGGAAGATGCTTTATTTTATTTTTTTTCTCTAGAATGTGAGACAGAGATCCCCATGGAGCATGTTGGAAAACATAAAAAAGGTTTTATTTGGTGGGCACAGTGCGGGCGTTATCATTTTCAGAAAGGTAGAGAAGGGCAGCAGAGGGTAGATGCTGTTATCGCCGTGTCAGAAAGCAAGACCCGCCAGAGTCATTGGATGGTGCGACTGGATATCTCAGTCAGTAGTGCATCCGTCTCCCATGCGGGAGACCAAAGTTCAAATCCCAGAGGGGTGAATCGCTGTCGGGGAAAGTATCTGCTAAATCACAGTACCTATGCCGGTAATTTAGTCATTTGTTTTAATTTATAAAATAAATATGTACAGATACATCTGAGATTGGTATCAGTTTAAATAATATATACACTCAAATGAAGTCCTGCAGGTGCAGAGGGACACACTCACTGCTATTAACCAGGTGGCCAAGGAGTTGCAGGAAATAAAGACCATCTGGACAGAAATTAGGACATTAAAAAAGCATTGTGTAAGAATAAATAAATAAAAGGAAATGCACCTCTTGTGTGTTTCATTAGCGTTGCATCACTTCTAGATGCTCCAGCCTCCAGCCTGCGTCCCGCTCTGCTGGGTCTCAGAAAGAATGACCAAAGCTTTCTTTTCACATTTTCTTTTACTGACTGCTCCATGCTGGCAGCAGACTGTCCATCTTATTTAGCTGAATGTATATCATAACATATACGTTTTGGTTCACAAAGAAGGAAGGTAAGTCAGTTTAAGGATAAATAAAGCATTTAAGAACCTTTAGCAGAATTAACCAATGGCAGTGACATACTTTTTTTAATCTGCAAAAGAAACATTTGAGTTTCCATAAAGTGACTCACCTTTGGGGAGCTTTGACAGTCGAGCTGGCCTTGGTCAGATGGTCATTGGAATACGTTTCCACACAATGTAATGTTCACTTGTGGACACAAATATTGCTTGTTTATTAAAGAAGTATGATTAGTTGTTGAGTATATATATATAAAATTTTGGACAAATCATTTGTACTTGCAAAATTAACCTGTATTTTCAGACCTGTATGTTCAGATTTGTATTTTCTGACTTTGCCTCTTCATTTAATTATTAATCCGTAGTTGTGCATTTGATTTGATTAAAGTTTCACATATGGAGATACACTTTACAAAACTGCCATGGACAGTTCATAATTAAGCAGCAAGAACACTGAATTGGTTTCATAACCAGTGAAACAGATATCTGAGTAATTATATAGTTATTAATCTGATCTGACAAAACTCTAAAATCATGTTTTGTTTAGATACAAATAAAGTGAGGTAACTTCATGTAATTTTCAAAACATTTCCTTTGTTTAAGATGGCAGCACATTTGGTCTGAACATTAGATGCTAATCTGGGAGCTAATAAAATACAGAATAAAGATTTTTTTAACTTCCTTTCTACTTCAACATCCTATATACCGTCATGTTTTTCTTTAGCATTCTGTTCACCTTCTTCTACTCGGTCATTCTATATTTTAACAGAAGACTTAAAAAGATGGAAACACCACATTTATAGTGCATGCACAGATGCAAAATGACCAAAATCTGATATGTGGGTCAACATGCACAAAGACATCAGTGAATCTAGTAGAATAGAGGTGTATTTTCCATTTTTCCATTTGTGATTCAATACCATGGACAGTTCCATACAATCCCTATCGATGTTCAGCACCATGGATAGTTACATATTTTATAATTTAGCACCACAGACATACGATTTGTGATTCAGCACCATGGACAGTTCCATACAATCTCTATCGATGTTCAGCACCATGGATAGTTACATATTTTATAATTTAGCACCATAGACATACAATTTGTGTTTCAGCAGCATGGACAGTTCCATACAATCCCTATCTATGTTCAGCACCATGGATAGTTACATATTTTATAATTTAGCACCATAGACACATACGGTGTGTTATTCAGCACCTTGGACAGTTACATACGATCAATATCCATGTTCAGCACTTTGAAAAGTTACATAAGACATGACTCAGCACCACAGACATACGATTTGTGATTCAGCACCATGGACAGTTCCATACACGCCATTTATATGCTCACCACTATGGATAGTTATATATTTCACAATTCAGCACCACAGACACATGCAGTGTGTGATTCAGCATCACGGACAGTTTCATACTACCTATTTCTCTGTCATAGTCAAATGACTTATGCACTTGCTATTTTATGTTAAATTTACTGTAGTATACCTTTTAGAAACTATTTGAATTCACTTATAACCACCACAGTGAAATAATACAAGCTACAGGAGAGGGTGCGGGTCACATGATGCCTCACTTAACTGCATTCAAATACATTCTCATTCTTTGTCGGAAGAATAAAAGTCTGGAAACAGTCAGGATGCAGAGGTTTAATCCCCAGCCAGACAAG
The DNA here is from genome assembly GCA_037177255.1 of Melanotaenia maccullochi. Lineage (NCBI taxonomy): Eukaryota > Metazoa > Chordata > Actinopteri > Atheriniformes > Melanotaeniidae > Melanotaenia > Melanotaenia maccullochi. Next base: position 14,405,302 of record JBAGKP010000027.1, read on the forward strand.
TTGAACTAGTTTGACAAAGCCTCTCCTGAATTATTGAACAAATGTAATTGAAATATTCTACTTTTTCTTTGTTGTTTATACCCCCTGTTTAACGGGCAAGTAAGAATAAAGCTAAGATTAAAAGAACTTTCTCATTAAGCAAGATACCTGGGGAGTTGTTGTAGTACTTCCTGGCTGAGACAGCTGAAGAGCAGAGGAAATATATCTCAGTAGACCATGTTGGGGTTTGATTCTAAGGTGCATTTGGGGGTAAGTTTAAAAGCTAAAGCGTTGCAGCACCAAGGCAGGCTGTACATTGAATTGAGGGATGGAGACCATACCAAAGGAAATCAAAGCAATTTATGCAGAAATCCTTATCAAGTTGGAATTAGGAGGAGTTAAGATATCTGCTCTCCCATGTGTCTGTGTTATAATTAATGGAAATGTAGTTGATTTAAGTACAATGTAAAACTTTACAAGAAAGACAAAGGTTACTGATGTTGACCTTTTAACATCAGGTAGGATTTACAACATAGAAAATAAATTTTTAAATGTGATGTATATGCATTGAAACAGCTCCTGGACTAGGAAGTTTGTCTTTCTTTCATTATAACACAGACAATATATGATTTCTACATATATTATAAACTTTGTTTAAATTATAGTTTCATTTAAATTTGACATGATCAACAGTTTGAGATTGAACTCCTTTTTTGTATTCCCCTTATTCCAACAACAAAACAATGAATAACAATGAATCCAGCAGAGTAGTCATTTGTAATTTCCAAAACTTCAAAGAAATTAAATAAAGACAGATGTTGCAAAATATCCAAGGTTGGGGTTCCACCATCAGCTTTGCTTTTGTAATGGATATAAAGCGAATACTCAGTTAAATTCCCTAGTAATACTTCATTATAGTCGAAGCTTACTTCAAGCATTAAAGCTTGGTAACAGTTATAACTAGTCTGAGAGCTTTAAATTACACCTTCCCTGAAAATCTGACTGCCAAGCTGAAAATGACAGAACTCAAAGATTCACTGATAAAGTGGGTCTTAAAGTCCCTTGCAATGACCACAGGGATTCAGTGATGTTAATTTAATTCAGAATTAGTGTCTAATTGAGGCATCACCCTAGACATGTTTTCATGCCTTACTTTAAGCTCTCAAAGTGTCCCTGAATGTGTGAATAATGTAAGTTCATCAGCAAATCTTTTTGTTCTCTTTGACTGATCCACTGCCAAACCCCAAAGTTTGATATGTGTTAAAAAACCTGAAAATCTGACGTGAATCTTTATCTGCAGAGGTTTACATCTTAAACAATTCAGAGAAACTCTAAGAAGCAATGAATATGTCACTGAATTCCCTCTTTTTGGGACTTTTTGGAACTTTTTTTTGGTTTCTTATTACATAAATATGGTGAATTCTCTGAGGGGAGGAATCAGACATGCCTGACTTGCACCATCCATGCAGATTTTAACAGGAGACCATAGATCAGAGCATAGGCAATACAAATAATTAATACTCAGGGGCAATGGAGTTCTGGTGTTGAAGAAGTGCTTAAAAATGAAAAGGATGAGGGCAAGAAAAGGCGGGAGGGAGGCAGGCTAAAGATGAGTTTGGCACCTGATGCCAACACGGGTTTGTGGCTGTGTCTGCTTGTGTTTGTGTGCATTTGACTCTGTGTATGCTGGAGATAAATCAATGAAGCAAGCATGAATGTTTACCTTGAAGCCAGCATGTTGCATGTGAAATGCAGGTATTAACTGGCACAACTTTACATAGAAATGGCTGCAGTTATTGCTGCCAAGAAGAGACAAAGACACCTGAAAGGTGATTCCGATTGCGTAAATATTTTGGAATGCCAGAGGCAAAGATTATTGAAACATGTCTCTGTGTTTTGCTCTCTTTATGAGAGATTATATCAGCCCACAAGTTTTTGTATAATGTAAATTAAAGGCTAATAAGTTAAGTTTGACCATATTTCTTTGAGTTTATGTATTTATTTTGACTAGATTTAGTTAATAGCTATTTTCTGTCCGCTGCCTCTAGGCCGGGAAAAACAATAATAAAATACAAGGTGAGATAGACAAGTTCTACCATAAAGAACCCTTAAAGTTTACAGAATCCCTACTTTTATTTGTATTTTCACTATTAAAATCAAGGTTTCAAAAAAGCATAGGAGACGCATAAGAGAAGCAGAGTGCGAGTCAAAATCAAAGCTTACCTGGCAGCTAGTGCCTATCTCTGCAGAATTTGGGAGTGACCTTTGGACAATAATCTCAAACTCAATAACCAAATAGACTCTGTCGTCAGGGTGAGTTTCTTTCAGTTTCGCATGTTGGCCAAAGTCAAACCATTCCTCATCCATAAGGACCGTGAAAAAAGAATCCATGTCTTTATCAGTTCACACTTGCAATGCCCTTTAGATTGGAATAAATCAGGCCTCTCTGCAACATCTACAGCGCATGCAGAATGCAGCTCCCTGGCTCCTCACTTATACCCATATCCATGACCACATCACTCCTGTCATGTACTCTCTACACTGGCACCCAGTTAAATTCAGATTTCATTTCAAAATCCTACTGTTTGTTTTCTGTTCCAGCCACAACTTTGCACCCCTTTATCTATGAGAAAACCTTTGTTTTCAGATCAGCCTTTGACACACGATGTTGGTGTCACTTGAGGAACCTTTGATATTCATCATTTATATGTCTACTATGTTTTTTTGTTTTGTTTTGTTTTTGTTTTTTTTTTATCTCGGGTTATTGAAAAGTGCTCAATAAATAAAATTTGATTGATTGATTGATTGTCCATCAAGGATTTTTCAACTCTTTAACATCTTCAAATCATCATTTAACTCAAGAAAACAAATGAATTAAAAGGGGACATTCTTACCAACCAGTTAATTAAAAAATGTACTAAATGTTGTAAATGTTATACATATTGCAGCCTTTTAACATGATCTATTCTAACATGGCCAAGGTCCTCTAAATGGGTTGTGCAATCACGCTTTGTGCATTGAAATTGGTAGATTAAATAAAAATTGTCATTCTTTTAAAAATTGTATAATTTTTAAATGTACATATAAAAACTGTCAGTACTTCTACTAGGAAACATACAGAGATGAATAACAGAACTGTATTAAATAATAAATCAATGGGAACATCTTGCTTATGAGTGAGACAAATGCTACATAAACTCACCACTTCACAGCCCTAACTCATTAATCTATCATGTTACCCAGAGCTGCTTAGTTATATGTTACTCATCCTTCACCTCATCTGTTTTCACTGACTTTCTGGAAGCTGCTGAAATGATTCATCGTTGCAGGGGTAGGTGAGATGTCAGTCTAAAGGGCATTTTACCTTTGACCCTTTTGTCAGTAAGTACATATGGGCAGATGGAGAAAGATGGATGGAAGACATGAAACAGCAGAAAGAATGAACTTTGAGTCTGAGTAATTCAAGGGCATCATTTACTAGATCATTTGAAAGCAGCATTGGAAACCCATTTCCAGACATGCTGGGAAGGTTTTTCAATACTTGTCTGCAACACACTTGGAAAAGGTTATAATTGAGATATGTTTGTTATTTAACTCCACTTTTCAGTCAGTGCGCTGTGGATACAAACTTGGAGTTTTCAAGGTTATCTGTGTTTGTTGATGCTGAATGCAAGATTTTTGCTACTCAACAGTTCATGGTTGTTGTCTGATTCTGCTTCTCATGATCCTCCATACATTTACTTTAAGAGGCAGGAGGTCAGTTAAACACACCCACACTGTGTTTATGAAGCCAAACTGTTGGGAGTTGTGCTGAATGAGGACCAATAACCAATATTCACCTCTGCATCAGTGGTACCTTCACAAATATAAAGTCACCCATTCCATAGTCCATAGAGGGGCGGCATGGCCAATTGGGTAGAGTGGTCGTCCTGTAACCTAAGGGTTGCTGGTTCGATCCCGGCCCGGAGAGCTCATGTCGAGGTGTCCCTGAGCAAGACACCAAACTTGCTCCTGATGGATCGTGGTTAGCGCCCTGCATGGCAGCTTCCGCCATCTGTGTGTGATTGTGTGTGTGAATGGGTGAATGTGACATATATATAAAGCGCTTTGGATAAAAGCGCTATATAAGTACAGACCATTTACCATAGTCACCAGTGCATCTCCTTTTCTTTGCGGATGTTTTTGATAAAAACCTGGATAGGCTTTCTAATTTTTAGCAGATAAAAGATCTCTTTTTTTTTATTTTCCTCCTCGGACATTTTCAGGTTAGGTTTCTGGATGCAAAGTACTGTTTTTAATGAAATGGTTTTCTTAGATACTCCAGAGCTCATGGGGTGGAAATTATCCAAAACTCCCTCAGTTTTTTTTTACATAAAACCAAAGTTCTTCTTAATCGTGTAAAGTCTAATGAGTATGCGGTGTATTTGTCACTGCTGCTCAAAAGTCTGGGATCACTTTCTCATTAAATGCAACGGAAAATTGAACCCAAAGTCATACCAAACCTTTGAGCAATAGCAAAACATATCTAAGGCATGACAACCCCCATACATTTCTCCATTATGATGATGGAGGGATGTGGAAAGGCAAAATGAAAAGATGAGCCAGCTGAAACTCGACATCAATGGAGGAACTCAACGTCACTTTTGTTTTTTTGTTTGTTTTTTTTTAGAACTTTTCCTGTGTTTTGCACAAATGTGGCTGCACTTGTGGCTTTCTGCTTCCTCCCTCGCCTCTCGTGTTGTTCTGTGAATCATGACACCAGCTGTTGGTTATCACTTGATCAGCTTTTCTCTCTCGTTGCGTTTGTTTATGGTTCACCTGATGTTACTTCCCTAAATTAGGTCTAGGGGAAGCAGGGACTAACACAACTCCAGAAGATGCCAATGAGGAGTCCGTCTTAAGATTATAAGCCACTTAATGCGAATAGTGTTAGACAGCTAAAAGAAAACAAAAAAAAATAGAAGGGCCAGTAACGTTAGGCTTTGATTAGGCTTATTAAAAAGTGGAATCATTTAATGACAATGAGAAGATTCTGGCTGGCAGACCTGAGTGACTGAGTTGTGGATTGCAGGGGAAAAAAATTATATATATATATATATATATATATATATATATGGTTCTCCTTTTATACCCAATCCTGGTACCCTCACTGGTCACCAGTTTATATGCTGTTTGTCAAATCTTCCCTTTTTTATAAACCTTTGTGTTTGTGTCTGTTTGTTTATTATATGATTTCGAATGTGTTGCTTCAAAAGTTAAAAGGAAATCTATATTTTTGTTTTTTATATATTTTATATATTGAAGTTAATGAAGAGACTGAAAATAAATTTTATCTTAAGTGAATTTTTAAACTAATTAGGCAATTACCGCTTTTGGTTTTGAGTTCTTGTTTATTTTGTATCCTGTAACATTTAGTAATATTCTGTAAGTACAGTACCACTGCTTGTTCAGGAGTTTGTTTACACAAATTTATGTTTTCGTGAAAATGGAATAAGACTAAATATATATAAGTCTGCAATTGTGTTTTCCTTTTGTTACAGGTCCTACTACTCAAGTGTCAATAACACCTCGGAAGCTTCAAATCAGCAGAAAGATTTTATTAACAAA
>JBAGKP010000027.1:14410987-14423998 GCA_037177255.1 Melanotaenia maccullochi
TCCACTTCCTGCCTCTTTTATCCACTTCCTTCCCCATCAGGAAGTTAACCACCAACCCCCAGGTGGCACTCGTTACACTTTAACCATTTGGTACATCTCTAACTGTTATTGTGTAAAAATTTCCACTTTGTAAATAAATGCATCAGACTTAGAGCATAGTGAATTGATGGGGAAATCTATATCAGTGCTGAGGATTAAACTGTGATGACAACTGGAAACGCTTTTGCAAGGGCCTTTTAATAAGCAGCTGTACATAAACATGTCCACTCACCAGAGCACGTGGGAACACATGTTGGCACAAGCACACACACATACATGGGTGTATGTCCCCAATCATGATTTATTCATGGACTTTTACAGTGGGAGAAATGCTCCATTTTCTAATACATGTATTATTTAAAGATAGGACCCTGCAGACACAGCTCAACAGATTGTGGTGTAAAAAATGAATGCAAACACAAACCGGGTAGTGAGTGTGCACAGATCTGCCCTGCATGTGTGTGTGTCCTGCTTCAAGTTTCCTCATTTAGTGAGGAGGGCTTAAAAACTTTAGTGTTTGTATGTTTGCATGAGGGACGTTCTTTTTGACTTTTCTATAATAGATGACAATCACAACAGTTGCTTCAAAACACACCTGCTCCTCGGAGATAGAGTTACTGGAGGAAAATGTGTTTTGACGGAAACTTTTTTCACAACACAATTTCTGTTCACTTAGATCTCTTGGAGATTGGAGGCCTTATAGAGATTGTAAACACAATTTCGCACACAGGGCTAAATAAATAAGGCTGGATGAGAGGAAGAGGGTCTCAGGGAGTGAGAGTAGGGGCAAGCCGAGGAGTGTTGGCAAGGTTAATAAATAAATATACATAAGACGTGGTGTCTTAAGTGCAAATAGGGGGTAAATATGGTATCAATGTCTTAAAATGGAAATAGCACAAGCACACTTCAGCTCTAAGACTTGGGCACCTTCTTCTTCTTTGTTTTTGCTGCTTCAGATCTCATGTTGCATGAGTCAGTATTGCTCTCTGGCAGGTCTAGTTTAGTGTTTGAAAATTCACAAATCACTCAATATGACAGCTAGCTGTGCAGAAAAAAAATCATCCTCCCCAGCACACAGCAGCATCAGTCATGTGTTCAAATGCCTAATGTTTAGTTTCCTGACAAATGATCTCTCACGATGGCATGGCTGACTGTTCTTCCTCAAAGCTTGGAGGCAGAGTGACGCTGCAGTGCTGCGAAACCTCTCGGCGGATGTATGAGCCTTCAGACTGTCAGACTTTTGACACCAGAGACTGCTGTTTGCTGCAAAACAGTCAACACCAGTGCCACTTCCACTTGGTGCGCTGGGTTGAACAGATTGCAAGTGCAATCATGGGTGGTGCAAGTGATCAAAAAAGTGCAAATGTATCCAAAAAGCATTAAAAATGGATCACATTCTGACTGCTGTGACACATTTCAGAGACACTCTGAGTCTTGGAAATTCGTCTCCAAGACACAAGAGGTGGGAAAGTTCCGCTCTGCTGGAGATGAAAGAAGGGAAATCCTCAGATCTGTAATAAAAAGGTAAACTTCCTCTCACTAATATGTCAAGCAGACATGAATGCAGGGTTTCCATCATGTTTTTCACGTAGTTTTGTGCTTTGAGGTCCAACTAGAGCTCTTTTGATTACATTATCTCTGAGGCTATCTTAAATCTTATTTGGGGGCCTTTGAAGCTGCAGTGAGAGTAATCAGTGAAGACTTGAAGCTTCCGAAGGGGGTGGATGGGTTGTGAAACATTGTTAGACGATGGTTTTGATGATGTCCTTTGGCTTGACTGACACTTGAAAGTTATTAACATGGAATTATGTTGACATCTTGCTAGTGCATCTCAAAATCTGTGAGCCTGCCACAATATTTTAGTTTATTTTAAGGGAAGAGTTCAAAAGAAATCTTTACACAATTGGATCTATAAAACCCTGGCAATGATTCTTCTTGTGGCATCAGAGTTTGGAACTCCAATCGCACAATACAGTGCATATACAGTGACTTCAGTCTGGCATTTGAGACTCCTGAGCAATGTTTTATTTTTTAATGTTTTCTTTATGATCTTCTTACCTTCTGATCTCCTGTCTGCTGGATATGAATCATTTCCCCAGATGTAACTGACATAACCACAACTTTTACTCAAGGATACTTATGACAGAGAAGTAGAGAAATACAAGTTAACAACAGCAGATAAAACAGCAGTATTGTATTGTAGATGATACATCAGGCCCCTAAACCAAACATGCCTGGCCAAAAAAAATCTGATGCAATGAGTAACTTATCATTTCTTTAACAGCCATGTGGAAAAACACATTCCGTGGTCATGGAAAAGGTGCTAGTCTGTTTAAGGAGGGTCTAATCATTGTCGTCAAGCAGTGCAAACATAAAAGCTGATGCAGAAACTTCTAAAATTTGGTTAAGAGCTGTCCAACGCATTATTCACAATTGAAAGGATAGTGGGGAACTGTTGTACTGAAAATTGGTGATCACTTAAAAGTTTGGTGAAGTCAAATCGAAGAAAAATACCTGTAAAACTCAGGGCTGTTTAATAGTGAAAGTAAGACCTTTTCCACACGAACAATGTGAAGGAAACTCAAGGAACTGGGACTGGACAGCTGTGTAGCCATTGGAAAACCACTAATCAGTGAGGTGAATTGGAGAAAAAAGGTTTCAGTTTGCTAGGGAGCATAAAGATTGAACTCTGGAGCAATGGAAGACAGTCATGTGGTCCGATGAGTCCAGATTTACACTGTTCCAGAGAGATGGGAGCATCAGAGTATGAAGAGAGGAAGATGAAGTGATGTGTGTCCCTAGTCCTTACTGTACAAGGCTGTGGAGGCAGGCTATGATCTTGTGATCCTGTAGTTGGTCAGATCTAGATTCGGCAGCATTACGTGTCCAAAGAATGAGGTCAGCTGACTACATAAATATACTGAATGAGCAGGTTATTCCATGAATTGATTTTTTCTTGCCTGATAGTGTGGGCATTTTCCAAAATGACAATATCAGGAATCATCAGACTATGAAAGAGTGGTTCAGGGAGCAGGAGCATTAATTTTCACACATGGATTGGTCACCACAGAGTCCAGACCTAAACTTGATTAAGAATCTTTGGAGTGTCCAGTTCAAGGCTTTGTGGAATGGATGGACTCTCTCATCATCAATATAAGATCTTGGTAAAAAAAAATGTATACAACACTGGATGGAAATAAATCTTGTGACATTGCAGATGCTTATCTAAACAATGACACAGCGAATGTTGCTGTCATAAAAGCTAAAGGCGTTCCAACAAAATATTAGAGCATGTGACCTTTTTCTTTGGTGCAACTTTTTTATTTTTTGGCCAGCAGCATATTTACAGCTGTTGACCCTGTAAAATTATATCCAGTCAAATTGGTCTTGACATTCCTCCTACTGGTGACTTATATACTGTAGTTTCCAAAGGTGTAGCATTAATTTCTGCGCATGTGCACAAAATAGACTTCAAACAAGTAAAATATGCAAGGTAGCCATGATAAAAACATATCTATGCCTAACAAAAAGCATGTATATATTCAGCCTAAGAGTCACTGATGTTACCTTAGGTTATTTTTCTTTTTCTTCTGATACTCCTGGAGCTTTTAGAAATAACTTTGAAAGCTTTACCGTCATTTTCCCAAGTAAAGCCAACAATACATATTTATTTATTCATTGGAGTAGATGTCGATACAATTTTAAATTCTACAAATATATCAGTCTAGAAAAATTCTAAAAATTATTAATTAATTCTAAACTATATATATGACCAATAATTCATCATATTAATAGAGAGGCTGACAAAACCAAAACAGTTTGTAGGGCTGTAGATGTTATGGAACCCTCAAAACAGGAAAACAATCAGCAACTTAAGCAAAAAACAATGTCACAATATATGGAACACATTCACCTTAGTGAGGGGGCTGCCACGCCACACCCTCACACAGTTGCAGTCAGAGTTATATCAAAGACCAGTACTGTCCAAATGCAGCATACAGACTTCACTGCTTAGGTGCCCAGGTATGCATCTGTAAGTTCTGTTAATATGGACCAAAATATGCATATAAAGGATGCAGGAGATGGTCAGAATCCTCTGTTCATTTGCTTATGTGTGAATTACAACATAAATGACTAAATGAAAAGCACGATGACTAAAATGGGTCATGTCTATCTGGTCTTTGACATTTGTAAGTTTGATGATGTAGAGTTGATAAATAACACTCATGATTCTTCACTGGAGTATTCAAAGTATATGCTGATAAGAATGAAATGCTGTTCCCTTATGCCATGGTTGTCTAACTCAGGTCCTCAAGGTCTGCAATCCTGCAGGTTTTAGATGTCACCTGGATCCAACACACCTGATTAAATGGTTCCAACAACTTATCAATTTCTGCCCAATTATGTTGACCCATCAATCTGATTCAGGTGTGCTGCAATTTCCGAAACCTGCAAGACATTGGTCATCAAGGACCTACACTAATGCCCTTCGCAAAATTTATTTTTGCCCTCAAGAGGTAGAGAGTGTATTCTTTGTGTGTTTACGTAATGGTGGTTGGGGGCATTGGGTTGACTTTTCCTCCAATCTCCATCTAAATGTGTGACTAAGAGGTTGTTTTTTATTTCTGCATCTCTATTAGTGCTGAGAGTCTTCCGGGGAGCAGGTTGTTGAAGAAGGCACCTCATTAACCTTTGTTGCACTCATTACAATGTGTGACTCTCTGGGTCACCAGACAGTGTGGAGATTCCAGGGGAAGTCTCGCACACACAATTAAGTTTGCCTCTGCCGGTTCCACTCTTGACACCTTGTAGAGTTTAACACATCAAATTCGTGGCCTCATTGTTTAGATGTAATTTTCAGTGCACAGATGGCTTTGCATCGAGTCGAGACATGCTGTCATGCGTTTGCTTTGCTTGTCCACGAAGGTCGTGGACTGCTGTTCCACGAATTAATTTCAGTTTAAATAAGCAGGTGCATTTCATTCATTTATTTATCTATTACCCTGTTTCTAAAAGGACTGGAGTTAGAAAAAAAAAAAAACAGATTTTATACAGGCTGTCAAAATAAACGTATCCCACGTTCATTTATTTAAAGGTGAAGATAAAAAATAAATAACTTTCTGTGCTTGAAAGCACAATCCAAAAAAATACTATCAATCCAAATACTTTGCAGTGGTTTGTCATGCTCTATAAGACTGCCAGGGTGAAATATGCCAGGTTCAGGTAATGCTACAACACAGAAGAAGCTCAGAAGAGGGAAAATTTCCCCAAGGCCCCTTTGTGTTAACTAAAAACTAGGGCTGGTAATCAAAATCCATTTCCAAATTGATACAACTTTTTTTTATTCATCATTATTGGAATTAAAAATAGAAATTGATCTGATCAAAATCAACAGAAATTGATCCATAATAGTTAATATTCAAATAATGCCCACGTGAAGTCATATCTTCACATTGTGCTGCATTTGCTTTACCTTCGATGAGGGACGTTGAAACTTTTTCTCTTCACTGTTGACATCACATTCTCATCAGCAGTTATTTTATTAATAATCAAACTAATGAGCCCAGCATTTTGTTGCATGGTTTGTACAACAATGAATGCATGACTTTGCCGGAATAAGTATTAGCATTAAATCTTAACTTAAACAAAGGAATGGAGAGTTAAGGATTTGGGGAAATGGTAGCCTAGTGATTAGAGAGGTTGACTTAGGGCTCGAGGACATAGGTTCAAGTCCCCTGAGCTGGCTGTGGAGGTGAACCACTGTGGGCCCCAGAGCAAGGCCCTTAAGCCCCAATCTGCTCCCACCTCACCAAAACCTGGCAACCCTCTGCTCCCTAGTGAGTCTCGAGATGAGTGAAATTCAGAAGCTAATTTCCCAATTGGGATTAATAAAGTAAAGATTTATATTAAATAGACAGTGAAGGCCAGATTTAATCAGGCTGATTAACACTGTCCCATAATAATAATAATAATAATAATAATTATAAAGCAAAAACTAATCAAAACTAAAGATAAAAGACTGGTGCCAAATGTCTACAGCTGCCATGCTGCAGTGGCTGCAGTGAAAGCAACAATAAATACTTGAGAAATATAAATGTCAGTCTAATATTTTTCAGTTTTGCTGTATGCAAGGGCTTAGCTCAGTTTGCTTTGTGTGCTAGGGTTTCCTCTTAAGCTAAGTATATGGGGGTATTATTCTCTTTTATCAAGGGCTTGTTTTGTTGTTTTGACCCTCAGATTTTATACTGCTCTCTCTTAAAAAATACTCAGCTCACACGCCTTACCTATCCCCTCTGCACTCAGAGTTTTTCTGTGCACTTTAAAATATTCTCCTTGCAGATTTTTTTTTTTTTTTGCATTCTTAGACTGTTGCAAGATGATCTCACCAAAATCCCAACAGCCAATAGAAAGTCACATAAAGCTGACCTTTGGTGGAGTGGAGATTAGAAATGAGAAAGGTACATTTCTAGGAATTTGAGAGCAAGCAGAATGCATTTGTATTCAAGCAGGGAATTTTTCAATGTGAGCAGTATTTTGAGGGACAGCAGTACAAGATCTGGGTATGAAAATAATGATTAATGTTTTTGAATCTGCAAAATACAATCTTCATTAAAGGCAGAGTAATACCCCCAGATAGGTGCTGTTGTCTTTAAAAGGGTTGCTGAGTTTCAGTTTTGTCCAAAAAGTCTGAAAAAGAAGATGTGCTACTTTTTTCAGACATATTCAGTGGTGTGTTGATGAAAGAAAACCACAAAAGTCCGATGGAAATCTCAGGAATCTCAATCAAGTTGTGACAGAATACCATAATATGTCTTGCAATATAAAAACTATAAAATATAGCAAACATGAATGCAGGGTTTTTAATAAACTTTGTCCAATTACCAGCCTAATACTGAGAACCACTTGGCATTATTATTCACCAGCATGTTTTAATATATCTTAAGGAGGAACACATATGTTTTCAGTCAGTGTGTGTTATTAACTTTTGATTAATTTCTGTTTGTCTTAAGCTTTGATATACCATGCAAACCACTGAACCATAAATAGAACTTAAGCATCTCTAGAGTAATGTATATGAATTTTATAGCAAGCACTCATGTTGCTTTTAGCTTCTGAGGTAATAAATGGAGGCCAGGCTCTGTAATAATTTACCAATTACTTAGTCCTATAAATTGTTATTGATTAATTTCTTTAACAGTGTATTCCAAACGGTCTGTATAATAAGACACATTTATGTCTTGAATCCCCATGCCCACTAGTTTTCAAATGTGCTCTTCTTTACAGCCTGTGGCAATAATTTGATTTCTCTGGGACATGTACATATATTTCATGTAAGCTATTACACAAAATATGTGTGCAATTAATAATCTTAACAAGCACAGATATAGGTCATAGTCCTTGTGAAAATGGATGTCATGATGGGGTAAATTAATTTTAGAGTTTAAGTCTGTTATCAAGCTCATTTAGTGTTGTTTACAGGTTTATCAGCTCCTTGTAGCATCCATCCATTACCCATTATCCATAACCTCTTATCCTTGACTTTGAGAAGAGATAAAGTTGAGCCTTTAGGAGGAATATGCCCCTTTTATCTTCTCTGTGTTTCTTTTGTTGCTGTTGTGTGTTGTATCTGACAGAGAAAACCTAGTGGAAGGCTGGCTTGGCCTTTTGCACATTCTGCCTTATGTGTCTGTGCCCATGGTAACCATTCAGCCATGCCTCACTTTTCTTTTATATACTAGGCTGGCTGGATTAAAGGTGGGTTGAGAATTTCTGAGCAGTGTTTTAGGTCAAGGTCTGACCATGGATTAAAATTTTAGGATGAGAGAGGAAATGATTTACCTTTGAAAAACCATTGCTGGTCCCTTACACACTCAGAGCTTAGCTCTATTCACATAAATAATAAGTCAGATATATAGTCATGTGAAAAAGAAGGTGTGTCTTCTTTCATTTCTAAGAGTTTATGTTCAGGAAATAGGTAAAATCATGTTGTGAAAAAAAAATACAGCCTTTGATTAGCATCACATGACACGTTACAACTTGTTATGCATTCATAGAATTGTCGGAATCAGAATACTTTTAAACTCGGGGGAAATTGTGTGGACACAGTTTCCTCTGGATTGAAAAAATATTCTGATTCTGATTTACTCTTGTTATAGAAGAAAGACAAGGCCAAAATTAGTTGGTTTTAATCTTACTTAATATGACTATTTCTTTTTATTTGCTAATTGTGAATCTGAGCAAAAAGAAATCACATGTGGAGTTCCTCAAGGCTCAGTTCTTAAACCACTACTGTTCAATATAAACATGACCTCTGGATTATAGAGTATTTTAACATATGTAACCACACTTATGCTAATACACACAACATCCATACAAAGTATACACATTTACCTTATTTTGGAGACATATCTTAGACTTTTTAGTGGATTTTAGGTAAAATGAGCATACTTTGGCTTGCTCTTATCAGGCTTGCAATAACGTGAAGTGTTTGTTGTGACAGTGATATTTTTTTTCTGCTGTCATGACATTTAGATCATACATATCTGTCACATTTGCAGAAACATACACATTGACATTGTTTACTGGCAACTGGACTAGCATTTATTGCCTCCTTTGACTGAGAAAGAAATTATAAAATGTCCTATGCATGTCTTATATTGAAGGTATGTGTAAATCATTCAGAGGAATCATTCAGAGGAACCAAGCATGGATCATTGGGAAAAACCCAATATTGAGTAATAAACATTTAAATGGTAAATTACCATTTAAATGTTTAGTTAGATATTTAGCCAAATCAACTTCCAAGAGTGGAACTACATTCATAGCTCAATGTATTTAGAGACCTTAGTATTTATTATCTATTTAATTCTAGTGAATTTGTTTTCACAGTGTGTAAGCCAGACAAGTACTACAGTAAAATCTGAGATAAAGCTGGACCTGTCAGGGTGATAGAGGTTTTAGGAGAGGAGATGTTCTCAGTACTCATTACTTTCATCCATCCATTTTTTATACTACTTAGTCCAATTCAAATTCTTGGAGGGGTGTTCCAAGCAAGGTTCATAAAAACATGGATGACTGAGTTTGGTGTAGTGGAGCTCCACTGGCCTAACCTCAACCCATAAACACACTCCTAAGCACTGTGATTTCATTAAAGTGCATGTACAAGCAGACATATCATTACTTTGGGCAATATAATGTATGTAGGGGATGAGGAAGAGAATAATCCTTTATTGTTAAATAATGATAGCTGGTGCAGAGCCCACAGTACTATGTAAGCATGGATTGGTGACTGAAACTTAGATAGCTGGTGGGAATGGTGACATGCAGGGTGATGCAGCTAGATGAGTAATTTTGTATTTGTTGACTATGACTGAGATTTATGATGAATGGTTTAGTTCTACTCTTATACTAAGGTTTTGGTAAAATGCAACACCAATGATGTGAGATAGCTAGCTAACCCCATGCTAAAGAGGCTTCTTGTCTTCTACAGTGTGTTGAATGAAAGCTACCTGTAAGAGCCAACCGTGTCTGACCAACATGCTGTTCTGTTGAGAATAAACTGCAGCCTGAATGGCAAGCCAACCTTTCCTCCCATTATTTACACTACTGAAATGCAGCAGAGAACAGGTGGGTCTTTAACTTGGATTTAAATAAAGTGAGTGTTTCAGCTGATCTGAGGTGTTCTAAAAATCTTGTTTATTAATTTTTGAATATTACTCTGTGGCTCCAGATGAATTTTTGTAGACATTAACACAGTCATTTATACCATCACCTTATACTATTATTGTTTTTATGTTTATTGTGTTATATTTAATTCTTAAGTTTATCTATTTATTCTTTCTTTTTTCACTTTCTCTGCTTGCTGCTGTAATACATGAATTTCCCCGTCCATGGGATCAATACAGTTTATCTAATCTATCTAATCTAATCTAAAAATGCTTAGAAATTTAGTGAAATTACTTGTTACAACTAAAAGTGACTTGCAACTTTACTTTGACATGCAAGAAATTACTTGTGAACATCTCTGAGTTTTATTACCTAAAATTAATAACAACAAATATATTTAAGTGTAAGTCTAAAATGTAAAAAAAAAAAAAAAAAAAAAAAATCAGCTTTTTGACTATTATTCTTTCTTCACTGACTTCAGTTGGTTAAATGTTTGGGCAGCAGAAAACAAAAACATTAAAAAGAGAGTTGTTTGGCAAAATAAAAGAAACAATTTACTCATTGATTTAATGAAAATAGGTCTTGTAGTTAAGCTGCAGCCTCATTGCTTAAGATTAGTAGCAACCACGGTAGATGGTGTGTGGGCAGCTGGATGTTGGCTCGTTTAGAGGTAGAGTTCCAAATCACTGAATAACTGAATACTAATTCCATGATCTAGGCTGTTGTGCTGTGAGGAGACCGAGAAGATCTCAGCCTTTAAATCATCAGGGACCCTTGTTGGCAGCTGTGAAGAAAAATATAGCAGCACTTAAAATGCCAGTAGTAAACACAGCTGTAAATCCCCCCATAATCCCACATTTTTTCTTTTTTTTTTTAAATTCTTATAAGATAATTTATGGAGCACAGACATGATACTAAGGAAACAAGCACTGTGTTATTCTTGTTAAAGATGTCAATCAAAGTGTCACTGCTGTGAGCAGATGGATTAATGAGTTTTCACCAGTGAAGAGAAAAAAATAGTCTGTTTTCTAATTCATTGCTATTTTTTCAACACATGTAGTCACATGAAAATAACTTTATAACATACTGTTATAAACAAAGCATACAGTTTTTACCAGGTCTTCAAATGAGGTCAAATCAATCTCAAAAAAGCAATATATAAATACTATAGTGTGTCTGTATTTATTCAACAAAAATGATACCAAAAATCAGAAGCAGTGTAACATATACAGAAATTGTTACTTCCAAGTTATCACTGTGCTTCTACAAACTATTGAATCATGGGTTCATATATTGTTTTTAACACATGGTTTTTGCATTTTGGATCCATCCATCCTTCCTTCCTTCCTTCCTTCCTTCCTCCTGCCACTTCTTCCAGCTTGTCCAGGGAAGTCTGAGGCATTCCCTAGCCCCCCCTCCCAAGAAACATTGTCCCTCCGGCATATCCTGGGTCTTCCCTGGGGCCTCTTCGTGTTGGGATGTGCCAGAGCACTCTTCCTAACCAGATACCAGAGCCACCTTATCTAGTTCCTCTGGATGCAGAGGTTCA
Source organism: Melanotaenia maccullochi (assembly GCA_037177255.1). Taxonomy (NCBI): domain Eukaryota; kingdom Metazoa; phylum Chordata; class Actinopteri; order Atheriniformes; family Melanotaeniidae; genus Melanotaenia; species Melanotaenia maccullochi. The sequence continues at coordinate 14,422,242 of JBAGKP010000027.1, forward strand.
GTAGCTGTACTCAGCTCCTTCTGGATAACTGAACATCCTGTCTCTAAGTGAAAACCCGAACACCCTGTGGAGGAAACTCCTTTTAGCTTCTTTCATTTGCAGTTCTTCCTTTACTTGTGAACAAGACCTTGAGATACTTGAACTTCTCTTGAGGCTGGAGGGGTTTTAATATTTCCATTTACCTGAAGGTAATTTTTATTTTTCTTTCTTGGGGCATTAGCCTGTCACCCAAGGCAAAGTGGCCTCATAAGAGGGGTCTGACTATGAGTAATTCAACAACTTCACTTGAACAGATCAGAAACCTAACCTAATCCAGGGAAACAAGGCCACCTTCCTGGAGCCAGGCCTGGAAGGAGAGGTTACTGGCAAGTGTTGGTAGCCAATCTGGAGCTTAACTGGTCTGAGCCTGAAGAGGCCACAAGTAGTCACCTTCATGTGGGCTCCCCACCTGTGGGGAGGAAATCTGAGGTTGGGTGCCATGTAAACTAAGTGGTGGCCGAAGGTGGGTCCTTCGCGGTCTGATCCTCGGCTTCAGAAATTGGCTCTAAGAATATGGACTATTTTTGTTCACCTAAATGACTTAGTTTAATATATTATACTTCCAAGGAGTGGTGATTATACAAACCAAACGTATTTATGTTTTGTACAATTCTAGGGGTAATGGAAACGCAGCTACAGTTACTGATACTTTTCAGTGTTTTATTAAGCATTATTCAAGTTTAGTTTCTCAAAAATAATCCTATCAGAATGCATTTTCTTCCAAACCACAGCTGCATTTTGTATGAAGTCTGGTTGATAAGATCCATCTATTACGTGTCATTTCTTGTAGTTAGATATAGCCAAACAGTGGTGAATAAGGCTTGATACAAGACAAAAAATGGAGTAGAGAGAGTAATGTAATGGCTTTGGGCCCAACCATTTGACAGATGCATTATCCAAATTACAATAGCAGCAGGCTGCTTTTAAAAAGAGGGGGAAAAAAATTCTCATGTGTAGAAGCCCTGACGATTGATCTCAATCAACTTTCAGCATTCATGTCAGTGTTTTTTTTTTTTTTGTTTGTTTTTTTTTGTTTTAATTTTTTAAACAGGGCTGAATACAAAGTTTAAAAAAAGAAAAAAAAAAACAGGAATCAAATGTGAAAGAAGAGAGTATTAGACTCTGAACTCAGTGCTGAAAAATAATCATTGTAGCTCAAGGAAAGGTGATCAGTGTAAAGAAGCTCTCTGCAGAATTGCTTCTCAAAGCTTTGAAGAATCAGGTAGAACAACCACAGCGACAACTGCAAAGATAGTGTTCTCAATCTGGTCTGTATGCCTTAATTTGTGTCTGCTTGAAGCATTTAATTACACCAATGAAAGTGAGTAGACCTCTTACTATTTGAGGCCTCAGCACCTTGAAAAGCACTTATAGCAAGGGACAGCTTTCATGAATTATCTGCTGTGTTCATTTGTGCTCATCTTTTCCATTGGCAAAGCTCTCAGTTTGAGATTGGAAAAAATCTCAAATAAATGGGTATTCAGAAAATATTGCTGCTGCATCTACCATATTCACAGAACATGTTTACATGGAAAAAGTAATAAACTTATTTCTTTTAGTCAAAGTCAACAGTGGATGTTTAAAAAAAAGGGATATAACGATTATCGTCAATGAAGTTATATTAAATGTGACATCTCAAAGTCTAGGCCGCAGTTCGATGATCGACTTTGTAGTCGTGTCGTCGGACTTGCGGCCGCATGTCCTGGACACTCGGGTGA
>JBAGKP010000027.1:14432427-14445356 GCA_037177255.1 Melanotaenia maccullochi
CAACTTCATATTGAGATCTGATGTATCTAATGTGTTTCTTTAAAGTGCTCCTTTAATTTTTGTGAGCAGTGTATATATATATATATATGTGTGTGTGTGTGTGTGTGTGTGTGTGTGTGTGTGTGTGTGTGTGTGTGTGCATCATACAGTATGCTTGCACATGAGGATCTTTTTTTTAAGGTTTTTCTTTTGTTCTTGACATCAGCCATTTAGCTTACTGTGAACAATTAACATTTATTTCTACAGCTTCCTGTCCTAAGAGTTGTGTTTTCTATTTTTCAGTGCAGTGTAGTGTTTAGTCACTGCTCAGTCGTGTTTTTAATTTTGTTTGACTCAGGGCAGGATTTGACAAAATAGTTGATTTTTGGGCAAAGATTAAACTGTTTTAAGGTGATAGTTTGGTTTTGCAAGAATAGTCTGAGGTTTTGTGAGCATAGCTTGAAAATTGGGTTTTGTTTTCACAGTTTATAGAAAAGGAGAGAAGCTTTCGAGAAATGTGTCTTGGCAATTGAGAAAAACTTTAAAGTAGATCAAACAGTGCCAGTGTGAATGCACCCTGAAATGTAGGTAATTTATGTTCATGCAAACCATAAATACAGTGTCTGAGTGTGTCTGAACCAAACAAGCCTGCTTTTAAATTGCATGCTTGCAACAGGTCATATTTTAAGTCAAATAAGAAGCCATATTGTTATCTGACAAGAAAAAAAAAGAAAAGGAAAAAAAAAAAAAAAAAACCTGCCTGACACTAAAATATCCACGGAGCTGGTACATTGCGGCACGGATGCAAATAGATGCTGTGCATATCTAACAAGACACCTGCCTTTGTAGTTATCCATTTATTGCAGAACTGAAATGTGCAACCTTTTTACTCTGGTGATTAGGTTCTGACATTAATTACTGGAACAAGTAATGAAGCTGAGAGCTTCAAAGAAAGGGCTGGCACCAGAATCTGAAATCTGAACAGTGCTAATAAAATAACATTGTCTCTTAAATTTCATCACAATTAGACCATTTTATATAACGTGTTATAGAATTATTTGTTGTATTTTTATAGACCAGTGGGTCAATTCAGAGAACATAATCAAAATAGTAGTTAAAGTTAATTTGTATTATCCACAACAGCTTGTGAAAGTGAGCATTTAGCAATGGCATATATTTCACATCCCGCAGAAAATTCAGATGTGTTGAACCAGAAAAACTGAACATAAGAGCGAGAAAATAGGAGCTAGGAGGCAAGTGGGAGCAGGTGACAGGGTGAGTGATGCAAGCTGAGCTGCATATAATGTAGGAATACATTCATACATAAATTGTCATGGTGAAGACACAGCCATCCAAGTTTTAACCAGCTTGTACAAAGGGTGAGCAGAATCTCTTCTTTTCTGCTGTGGGGGAAGAAAAAAAAAATAAGAACCTGGAAAGCATCAGTCTCCTGCAGGCAATTTCTCACACATGATTGCGAATAGAACCTAATGAGCTGCCAGACCTTGAGTGGGCAGAGCAGACATGCCTCTGATGGTAGCAGGTTTTCCTTCAGACCAGGAGGTTACAGGGGAAAATGCATGTGGTACCGATAAAAGTCACCTCACCTTTGATTCCATATTTTCAAAACCAGGGAGTTCAAAGCAACAAAACAAGAAGAGTGATGTGAATTGCTGTTAAGTGATGCTTTCTAGGTAATGCTTTTTATTCATGCAATGTGTATTTGTGTCTTAAAGCAACAACCCTTCTGGTGCAAGCACCATTAATGTTCTAATCAATACATTGATATATGTAATTAAACAAAAAAGATGCACATATATAAAATAACATATTATATAGCAACCTGGTTAACTATGTAATTATATGCCGGATCAGCAAAATAACCATATTTCATACATCATCTGTGTTTTTCTTACATCTTTAATTCCCTCCTGTAATTTGAAAATTGCTCACAGGCTGTGGTGGCTTTCTTCAGTCCTTTGACTGTGATCCAAAAACTCGCATCTCGAGTTGCGCCTCTGCCCAAGGGAGCTTGGTGCCAAACCAGTGGACCGATGACCATTGCCTGGGCTCACGTCCAACAAGGCATCCAAGAGAAATAAGTAGCCTCTATAGACCTTGTGTTGGAGCAGAATGTAAGGACACAGCTACATTATTTTCCAGACACTCATTGGAAATGCAAATTTAATTTGAACTGATTTACTTTTGTATCAAAAGGAGAGAGAGAGGTTTGAAAAAAAACAGACACCAAACGCAATATCAAATAAGACCACTTTAAGTATGTCAGTAAATCCCATGAGGAATAAAGATGCTAACCTAGCTCATGCCCAGAAATCACAACCAGATTGCACTCATTTAGATGTCTACAAGATATATCTCTACAAACTTAAATATTCAGATTATCTGGACACTGATCTACTGTAAACCTCATTGATAATGATAAATAAACCACTCAAATTATTATATTTTTTTTTCTGCAGAGGCTTTCAAATGTCTCCAAGGATTTTATAAAAGAATCGTTTCAAATTAACCAAATGAAGCTAATCAAATTAGTAATGAACTAAATTTAAACAATGAGAACTCATGAAACACAAAATATAGACAGATGTATTATAGCAGGTAGAAAAAATGGGGCAGAGCAAGAGATAAAAGTCAAAGCAAGAGTGCCTTTTAGCTAGAGAACTCGGGAGTACAGAGGAGATGCAAGATGGATGCTGAATTAGCTGTTGCTGGGGGGGGGGGGGGGTCTGCAACTGGTCTAAATGCAACTGCAGAATTGTGTGCATAATCATTCACCTTTTTTGTGTACTACTTGTTGTTGAAAAAAATCTATGAGGGAGCATATTTGACAACTCAAAGTGGACAGAGATGCTAAATTTGTAGGGTGTAAACAAAGCATGCAAGCAACAGCAGAGCAGGTTAGTATTTGTTTAACTTTGAGATCATGGCAGTAAATATACAAGCAGAGGGTTTGTAGATGGTATAGGAGACCCCTAAAATAAGCACATTGTGTCTTGTCATAGAAACGTTTTGCCATTTTTACCACTGGTCTAATCGGTCCCTACACTGACCCTACTGGTTACTCATATAGTTTGCAAGCATGTCACATGAATTCATAAAGATGCACACAAACAACATGTCAAACAAATTTAAAATAAAGGCATTGTGATATTCATGGAAACACATCTTAAAAGTAAACATATTGCTGCCTTATTTTAATTCTTGCACCTAAACACAGAATAAAGGTTGAGATGTCAATCAGTGGCCACATTTACATGAGAGTTTTACTTCCCCTTTAATTCACAATAAAAATGAAATCCTCTTTAAAATGTTCTTGTAAACACATAATTCCCAATGAAAATGACCATTCCGAATTAAACTTAAATCCAAAGTGGCTGGTTTGTTGTGAATTTAAAGCCGAATTGAATAATTCCTCGATCTTATATATATTCACTCTGCTCTAAATGAATTCCAGTCATTCTACACATGCTCGTTTCATATCGTGATGATGCTACATTACTCTATCTCTCTGTCCATTCAGAACCCTTCCCATTGCATTTTAAGTGGAATTAAATAAAGGCGATTAAACATGTTTTTCATGTAAAGAGAAAATACTATAATTCCAATTATTTAATTCTGAACAATTAATTCAAAATTTTAAAAACATAATGTAACCGTGGCCACTTTGTCTTTAACAAGATCCTCTTTAAGCACTGTTTAAATAAGAATTTATATAAATAAATAAAAGATTAGCAGCAAGAAACTTGATGGTAGATATGTTGCTTTGCATTATAGGATGTAGTATCAAAGCCACATTTCTGGGCCTGGACATCCCAGAATGGTCTAAAAGTAACTCATTTTGCATCTTCTTGTAATGCAGGAGCAAAAAAAAAAATGCCCTTTTATATTTGGATAATTAATGAACATTTTCTAATTCATTGATGTAATATAGCTGGGATCACAACTCAGTTCCTCAAGGGCCAGTATCCTGGAATTATTGGATGTTTCTCTGCAGCAACATGCCAGATCCAAATGATTGAGTCAGCCTTGTGCAGAACTTCACAAGAAGCTGTTGGAGCAGCAGAGAAACATTCAATACCTGCAGGACACTGGCCTTCAAGACCGGAGTTGGTGGTCCCTGTACTACAGAACCATGCATTAGTTTTTAATGCAAACAGTACCCCAAAGTGTCACTTTTGGACACATAGGACATCCAGAGAAGTATCTGAATCTATTTTACTTATTCATTAGTTTTTCTGGTCATCCTTGATTATTATGCCAGCTAATTATTATATTTGCCGCTATACATCAGATGTGCATCAGTGCCCTGATCCACTGATCGCCTGAACTGATCCAGTTCTTGGTCAAGAGTCTATGCAGCTTAAAACAAACTGTTGTTCAAAATTTCCAAAATTCCCAAAGAGGATATTTGTGTATGACCAAATTGGATTAAAAAAAAAAAAAAAAAGAGAAAAAAAAAAAACTTAAACCTCCCCTTAGCAGTTCAGCAGCACTACCAGGGACTCAGACTTAGTAATTGAAATGTAGTGCCAGACAGAGTGAGTCATAGTGTGTCAATTAGATAAATTGTCATAGCATTTGCTCAGCGGGTTCCTAGTCCACACATATTATTAAATCACCTCAGGTTGGCAAAGTGTCATTTTATACACAAATCATCTCAACAAAGCAGCTGAGTGCTAAGATTAACTAACTAAGATTAATATTCATACAATACTTCTCCACAATGGTATAGGAACACGGCACATATTAACCCCTACAGAATGCAGATAATCACTGAAAGACTCTTGAGAGGACATCCTGTGCATGCCGACACTGTAGACACACACCTATCAGTCCATCTGTCTGCCTGAGTGCCTGTCTGGCTGTTGATCCAGTTACAAAACCCTGCAGTGCTTAAAAGTGTATGGGGTCAACAGTATCCTGAGGAAGACAAGGACATAGATTATGCCAGAGATTTGGCAACAGCTGCCCTCTTGGATTAACAGAAATAGTGGGAGCGAAAAACAGATCCATGGCCCATTATCCAACAAACACCAAGCTACTCTGACTTTATTCCTGTTCAGTGTGGTGCAATTATTTACATGATTTTCAAAAGGCATTCATAATTTAGGTTTTTAGTTTGCATCCTAAACTGAGAATCAGCTCATGATTGAGGAACTGATTCTCAATCTCTGCAAAAACCTTCAAAATCCATTAAAATTCTTTATATTTCCTGCATACCCCATTCTTTTTTTAGGATTTTCCACAGATTTTCCATAGGTTTTTATCTATTTGTTGACCTTTTTGCTGCTGGAGGTCCATGAGGTGCAAGTTTTGGGATAGTCTGCTGTGAATTTAGCAATGTTTTAAGATAAATCTTGTTATAGAAGCCTTTCAGCTAGAGCTTTCATGTACATTTTATAGTGTATTTCCTTCCAGTATTTACTGAAACACATTTTTTCCCTTAAGTTTTGCCCTCTTCGTTGCAGCCAAAATGTTTTAGTTTTATTTATCAGTCCACGCGAAATGTTTCAGAAATGGTCATGCTTCTTTATATGTTCATTTGTTAACCTCCTGTGATTGAAGATCATTAATATTCTGTATTGAGGGGTCCTGAATGCTACTAATATTTTTTCCTAGTACACTTTTTCAATTCATCATACTTCTTAAAGGCCTTGTGTGTGGCGTACAGGAGATTTGATTTGCTTGTCCAGTGATCCTAAAACCAGTTTTCTTACAAAATTATGACTAGTATTCCAGACAGGAGCTCAACTTTGGTAGTTCCTGTTACATGTTACATCCATCCACCCATCAATTGTCACATTCACCAGCTCATGCAGGGGAATCCCGAGGCAATCCTAGGCCAGTCGAGAGATGTAGTCTCCCCTTGGCCTCTTTCCGGTGGGACGTACCCAGAACACCCCACCCGGGAGGCATCCAGGAGGCATCCTGACGAGATACCCAGTCACCTCATCTGGCTCCTCTCGATGCGGAGCAATTCTACTCTGAGCCCTCCCGGATCACCAAGCTTCTCATCCTATCCTTAAGGGAGAACCCGACCACCCTGCGGAGAAAACTCATTTCGGCCGCTTGTATTCTCAATCTTGTCCTTTCATTCTCTTCCCACAGCTCGTGACAATAGGTGAGGGAAGGAACGTAGATCAACTGGTAAATAGAGCGCTTTGCCTTTTGGCTCAGCTCCCTCTTCACCACGACAGACAGATGCAGAGTCCACATCACTGCAGACAGCGCACTGATCTGCCTGCCGATCTCCCGCTCCATCCTTCCCTCTCTCGGAGCAAGACCCTGAGATATGTGAACTCCTCCACTTGGGGCAGGACCTCATTGCCGACCCAAAGAAGGTATTCCACTCTTTTCCGGCTAAGGACCATGGTCTCGGATTTGGAGGTGCCGATTCTCATCCCAGTCGCTTCACACTCTGCTGCAAATTGCTCCAGTTAGAGCTAAAGAGCATGGCCCAATGAAGCCAACAGAACCACATCATCTACAAAGAGCAGAGACCAAATACTCAGGCCACCAAGCCGGATCCCCTCAACACATTGGCTGTACCTAGAAATTCTGTTCATAAAAGTTATGAACAGAATTGGTGACAAAGGGCAGCCTTGTCGGAGTCCAACCCTCACTGGAAATAATTCTGATTTACTGCCAGCAATGCGGACCAAGATCTGACATTGGTCGTACAGGGACCAGACAGCTTGTCCATACTCCCGGAGTACCCCACACAGGAGTCCCCGGGGGACATGGTTGAACCCCGTCTCCACAAAGCACATGTAGACTGGTTGAGTGAACTCCCATGACACCTCCAAGACCCTGAAGAGAGTGTAGAGATGGTCCACTGTTCCACAACCGGGACGGAAACCACACTGCTCCTCCTTAATCTGAGGTTCTACTATCCGACGGACTCTCCTTTCCAGCACCCCTGAATAGACCTTACCAGGCAGACCACCAGCCCAGTCTGCCAGTCCAGGAAAACTGTCTCTAATGTTCACGTGATGCTGCAGAGGTATGTCAACCAAGACAACCTTATAGCATCTAGAGCCTTGAGGAACTCTGGGGGACCTCATCCACCTTAGCGCCCTGCCACTGAGGGGCTTTTTAACCACCTCAGCGACCTCAGCCTTAGAGATGGGAGAGCCAACACCAGGGTCCCCAGACCCTGCTTCCTCATTGGAAGATGTGTTGGTGGGATTGAGAAGGTCTTCGAAGTATTCCCGCCACCGCCTCACAACATCCTGAGTTAAGGTCAGCAGTTCCCCATCCCCACTGTACACAGTGTTGATGAAGCACTGAGCCGCCGGATGGTGGATCAGAATCTCTTCAAAGCTGCCTGGATTTCATTCTCCATGGCCTCTCTGAACTCTTCCCATGCCCGAGTTTTTGCCTTAGTGACCACCGATGCTGCATTCCGCTTAACCTGCCAATACCCATCAGCTGGTTTTGGAGTCCCACAGGCCAAAAAGGTCCGATAGGACTCCTTCTTCAGCTTGACGGCATCCCTTACTGCTGGTGTCTACCGACAGGCACCGACGACCTTGGGGCCACAGCTGCAGCTGGCTGCCTCAACAATAGAGGCATGGAACACAGCCCACTTAGACTCAATTTCCCCTGCCTCACCCAGGATATGGTTGAAGCTCTGCCGGAAAAGGGTAGTTGAAACACTTTCTGACAGGGGACTCCGCCAGATGTTCCTAGCAGACCTTGACAACACGCTTGGGTCTGCCAGGCCTGACCGGCATCCTCCCCCACCATGTGAGCCAACTCACCACCAGGTGGTGATCAGTTGACTGCTCTGCCTCTCTCGTCAACCGAGTGTCCAAGACATGTGGCTGCATGTCTGTTACGACCAAACGTTAGGGGTATGAGGAAGGTCATAACAAAGAAAATAAAAGCGATGTGGACAGCTGGTAAAAGTGTCATCAAGCACATTTTATTTGCACAGGTGTGGACCAGATAAGAAAACCTGTAACAAAAAGATACAACCAGGTGTTGGGGTTAGCAGAACTGCTGAAACAAATATACAAAACATATCCCAGGACCCACGGAGTGCAAACAATGACATAACTAAACTTGGTGAGGAAATTAAACCAAACAAAAAACAGCAGTTCCATAAACTAATGTGACGTTGTCACAAACAAAACCCTAAACTAGCCCAACACAAAAACAAAAACAAACACAATGGCAGAAACAAACTGAAGTGTAGCAAGGCCTGAAACGAACTGAGTGTATTACAAAAAGGTATGTCTAAACTAAATGGACTGTTCTACCGTCCTCCACAGGGAACACACTCTCGAACAGGCCACCACACAAAAGACCACCAAATAGCACAGCGGACACCCAATTCTGCCAAGCTCGGAGACAAAGCTACCTGCGCTAACCAGCCTCGCTCCTACACAGTGAACACGGTAACTAACGTGAGGGGAAGCAGCCTGTGCCAATCTGGCTTCCCCTCCCGACTGAGCACTGCAGAAGCCTTTTCTGTCCTGGCTTCCACAGAACTGCAGCCTGGTTGGCCGAATGTGCAGCCAATCATAGGGGAGGAGATAGGGTTGCGTTGGAGCCAGCCACTCCAAGCAGAGGTCTGAGCCAGGCAATTACCTGCAGAACGAGCCACAGCTGCCTGCAATAAGCAGCGGCCGTAACAATGTCCAACAATATGAGTACGATCATCAAACTGCGGCCTAGAGTGTCCTGGTGCCAAGTACACATGGGGACAATCTTATGCCTAAACAAGGTGTTTGTTATGGATGATCCATGATGAGCACAGAAGTCCAATGACAAAACACCACTTAGATTTAGATCAGTGGGGGCCATTCCTCCCAGTGACGCCTCTCCAGGTCTCGCTGTCATTAACCACATAATTTAGCTTACCAATATAGAAGGGATTAGTTTAGATAGCGGCTGGATGGGTTCTAACATTTTTATTATCTCCAGCTTGACTTCTGGATGGCAGTATTTATTACACACTGTTCTTTAAGGGTGCATCCCTCTGGGTGCATCTGCTAGACTTGGTAAAGCAAACAAGACTTTTCAAATTAACTCTCTGTAAAAGGAACTAGGATTTGATTCAGTAGGGCTGATGTGAATCTCAACTTAAACCTAGGGAATTACAGCATTTACATATTTTTGCATTTGGCATCACTTGGCTTTTTCTTTCGATAACTGTGAATAAGTTATAGACCTGAAAAACTAATAAAGGTCTGAGACCTTTGAAGTTTCTTCGTATCTCTCACATTTGGGCATCTCATTTCTTAAGCAGTCTCTTACAATATGCATCAATGTGCCACTATTTTAATTGCTATAGAAATGAAAACTCTTAGGGCTAGCAAATTGTATTAACAAGCTTTCAGATCACTGAATATCTGAACATTGATGATTTTTATTTGGCATTGGTTATCTGTTAGAAATAATTAAATTTATACAACAGTATCCAACATAATTCATGACAAGACCTTCAAGTTTGCATCCAGGCATACAGTCACTGCTTTTAAACCTACTCTCTGGATCCAACTGGATTCCCCACCCCCACCCCCATCCGTCTCTGCTGGATAAAACTACCAGTTTCATCTCCTACCTTTATTCCATATCACATTAATTTCAGCAATACCTGCAAATCCACTCTCCCACTGCATAATTCATGGAGAACCTCTGACAAAACGTCCTTTCATGTGGGCAATGCACCCTGAATGAAAATCCTTGGAAACCTGGATAAGCCCAAATGGCTTATACCTGATGGCGAGTCACCGCTGTGCTCAGGTAAACTGCCTTTCTGTCTCGCAGAATGAGGTCAGGAGTGAATTGTGTGCTATTTGTTGTCATCAGCTGCTAGAGAGCAGGTGATGTTCAAGAGGTTTTTGACCAAAAGAGAAAGCAATGTTAAGCCCTCGCCTGGCCATCTGTCTAGGGATTCCATCCAGTTATGAAATGTTTTTTTTTTTCTTCTCATGAGCATTGTTCTCTCAGGCTGCATCCATTTTCTTTCAGTAGTGCTATATAACCTTTAAACTCATTGTAGACAAACATTTTTTTTTTTGTTGGATGGATTAAATAGACTTGTGCCATATAAACCATTGATGTCATTTATTACAGTACAGAGTTTTTTAAATCCACCTAAAAATAGGATTGAATTTTGAGAATGAGTGAGCCTCACTGTTTGTAAGGCAGCTCACTTCTTTTCCAAATGCAGAACAAAAGTCATATTTAAGGCTAATGTGTGTCTAAATGTACACATCAGTCATGCAGCCCAGAGCCCAGATCTTTGAGTAAGAATAAGATGAACTTTACTTAAGATCAACATGTGCTTCTGACAAAAATATATTCTTCATTTGCAAGAACTGACTTGATTTTAACATGAGCAGAGTACAATCAGTTACAATGGACAACAGCATATTTTTAAAGATAGCAGTTGCTTACTCAGAGATTGGATGGGGTCACTGAAAATGAAATCCACCTAACTCTAATCACTACTTTACAGATGTTAAGCTCTGCATATAAAAAATACACAGTAAATGTTTACAAAAATATCCATGCTAACAGTTCATATGTTATTGTATTTATGTGGCATTTTTCAATAACTCATGTGAAAGCATTCAAATTCATTCAAATTGACTTTACCATATTTTGGATAAAAAGACATTTGTATTATGAATTCTTTGGAGGTCAGAACAACTCCAACTTCAAAGAGTACTATAGCTAAGGTTAATTCAATTTTTAAACATCTAGAATTTTTTTTTGTTGTATGTTTCTTTGTTGTTGTTTTTTTTTTTTAGCCCCTTGGCAAGTCACACAATTGTACAGTGTCATGTTTTTTGTTTTTTTTGTTTGTTTTGTTTTTTTTTTTTATTTCACAGTGTGAAGATCATGGAAAATAAAGTCAGATTATTAGTGTAAGAGCATTAAAACTCTTATTTAACCAGATTTATCCTGACTGTTCTTTAAATTTGTTTTGCAGTCATCATAGCTGAGTAAAGCAGAAGCATTTATTTCTTGTATTTTTCAGCCAGTCTACCAGATTGTTTGCAGACCAGCTATTAACTTCAGTGCAGTGTTATTTTAATCCCTTTTGTGTGTGCTTACTCTTATTACAAGCATGTGGTTTGACCAAACCGTGACCACCAACAGCGGAGAGTCTCATTAGCTGGAAATACCAGCAGTCAGCCTTTTACTACCAACTCTCTGATCTGATTCCTGGGACAATTACATTTCTCCCTTACTTCTTCCATATTTTGCACTCATGCTTTATGGCTCTGTCTTTACATCCTTCTCCCCGAGCATCAGCTATTTCAGCCCAACTTCGGATTTGGGCCAAAAAGTTTCTGGCCAAATAGCCAATCTCAAAGTGCTGTCTGCTGGATTAAAACCTGAGCTTGTTGATTTATAATTGCCCCATTGTGGCTTCTGGATGCTGACAGGTTGGATCCTCCCTTCATTTGATCTTCCTCTGTGTATAATAGTAACACCCTTCTTCACCCATCCTCACACCCCACTCTGTACATCTACTGACTTTCTTTTTTTTAATTTAATTTTATGACAAAACAACAAATAAATTCAAATTTAGTCCACTGAGGAAAAGATGGGAAAGCAAAAGTTTCATCAAACCCTCAGTCTTAGTCTTTGGTTTTACTAATCAGTGTCGACATGAAGATATTTTCTTTGAGCAGAAGTTGAATAAAATCTATTACATTTGATAGATTCTCATCTTCTCATTAAGTTGAGATTATTCAAAATAAGGATGGATTATATTTATTTCAATCAGAAATTAGAAGAATGTCCTTTTCCACCACTCTTTGACAACATTATGGGTGCATTCACTATTCACAAAAGTTTTAGTTTTTTTTTATTTATTCATTTTCACTTCATTTTACACTGGCCCTTCTAACTCGAAGCCCACTTCATTTGTTGGGAGAGTCTACAACGCAGGGCATCGTGGGTAAATTCAACCAAAGCATTCCTGCTTATAGGTGACTGCCAGGACAAAAAAAACTCACCATCAGATATGGAAGAACATTAAAGTTATCTGAAGGCCACTAGGATTTCAGGCAGCTCCATGTTTTGCCTGCATGTGGTGGAAATCAGTCATCTTGCATTAACCAATAGACGAGTATGTTTTCTTGTTTATTTTATCTTTACTAATTTCTCATGCAGTGAGATTAGGACAGGAGTTTTTTTTTTTTTGTTATTTGTTTTTAAAGGTACAATTTGTTTGAGTAACTGCAGTGTGAAAGTAAACTCGAACCAGAACAATGAGCCTGTTTACATGACCATCAAAATTAGACATATGGGAATAATCAGATCATTGTAATAATCTGATCTGTTGTTTTTACATGCACGTCTAAATTAAAACAAAAAAAAAAAATGTCTACATTTACCATTTAATTATTGGACTCATATCCGAATTTGTAGGTGTATGGTGACGTTAATTCTGGGATTTTTAAAACATCTGATCTTTGTTGAATATACCGATCCCATTAATAGCATTAGCTGTTAATGGGAGAGGCAATACGCTGCTAAATAGTTTTTAATTTAATGTTTTACTTAGTGGTTCCCAGACTTTATCTGCAGGACCCACTTTTAATACACATGAATATAAAGCTCCCATTCATAAAATTTGTACCTGCAAACTTGTCACAGAGCAGCATCCACAACCTTATTCACAATTTATTATGCCACTTTCTTTTTCTTCATTGCCCCCGTAATGATTTTATCCTTTTTTTTTTTTTTTTTTTTTTGCTGTCAATCTTTTCCTCAGCCACATAAAAGGTAAAAAAAAATGCTGGGATTTTATTTGTGATATATACTGGCAAAATCCCAGTTCCTCTATGATAAAACAGGGACATGACATGGATGGTGTCGTCACACTTTAAAGGTAACGTATCATGCTTTTAAATCCTTCCTTTTCACAAATAAATCATTAATTTATGGTTTATATAAAG
>JBAGKP010000027.1:14465034-14476413 GCA_037177255.1 Melanotaenia maccullochi
TGAGTGCTCATCAAAGACTGGTGATTCCATATTTTTTGCCAGGGGTTGTATATATATATATATATATATATATATATATATGTATAAAATATAGAAAATACCAGATGTATTTTTACTGCTGTCAAAAGCAACCATCAGGGTGCATTCACAAACACATTTCTGCCCTTTATGCCAGAAAAATCTCAGCGGGAAACCACATATTTTCGAAAACATGGCAGTGGATGCTGCTTACATTACAGCAAGATTTAGTGTTTGAAAATCACTAACTCTATATAGCCGGCTATAACACAGACTGGCTGTGTCAAAACTGTTTGATACAAGCAGAGACCTTGTCTGAATCATAAATTAAGACAGATTTTTGCAGGAATGGATGTGTCATTATAGCACAATGGCCCCTTTTGATTTGATTAGATTTAATTAGACATGACCTGCTTGTCATTTGCTTTTCCTTCACACAAGAACATGTCACAATTAACTGCTAATCAATATCAAAATCTGTCATTAAGTGTTGAAGAAACCTGGAAAAATGACGCCTCCTCCAGAACTAAGGCAAGATAAACTAATTAATTGATGGATCCTTGAAAAAAAATGGG
The DNA here is from genome assembly GCA_037177255.1 of Melanotaenia maccullochi. Taxonomy (NCBI): domain Eukaryota; kingdom Metazoa; phylum Chordata; class Actinopteri; order Atheriniformes; family Melanotaeniidae; genus Melanotaenia; species Melanotaenia maccullochi. Next base: position 14,465,628 of record JBAGKP010000027.1, read on the forward strand.
CCTGGTAAGGGTGAAACAGTAAGAGAACGAGCTCTAAACTAAGAACTAGTTCACTTCTAGAAAGCCATCCTCTACACAACATTTTAATAGTCTTAAAAGCTCTTAGTAAACACCTTGTTATGGCTCAGTGTTCTACTTGATGTTTTAAAAGGTCTTTTGTTCCTGCAGCAACCATGTTTGTAGTATCTATGTTTTTCTTGGGCTTTTTGTTATGTTACACGTTACAGTTTGTATGTGTGTACTGTCTGAATGTGTGTAATGTTTGATGGCAAGTAAATTCCCCTTGAAATTTCCCTCTAGCCATGTATTAAAATCCATTGTGGAAGGTCCGGACAGCCACTTGTAGATCCGGAGCCAAAGGGTGCAGACCCCTGATTTAGTGTTTGTAAACCAAAATTTACTGAATTTTCTTCTTCTTTTCTTCTAAAAGAAAAATACATTTTGTGCATAACAATGCAAGTAATCACATTTCATGCGATTAGTCACAATTAAAATATTTTATCCTTGCCTAGCACTAATACAGGTGCTCATCATAAAATTAGAATATTATGAAAAAGTTAATTTATTTAAGTAATTCCATTCAAAAAGTGAAACTTGTATAATTTAGACATTCATTCCTCACAGACTGATATATTTCAAATGCTTATTTCTTTTCATTTTGATGATTATAACTGACAACTAATGAAAATCCAAATCCACCCTCTAATCAGCTAATTAACTCAAAACACCTGCAAAGGCCTTTAAATGGTCTCTCAGTCTAGTTCTGTTGGCTACACACTCATGGGAAAGACTGCTGACCTGACAGTTGTCAGAAAGATGACCATTGACACCTTGCACAAGGAGGGCAAGACACAAAAGGTCATTGCTAAAGAGGCTGGCTGTTCTCCGAGCTCGTGTCCAAACATATTAATAGAGAGGCAAAGGTAAGGAAAAGTTGTAGTAGAAAAACCTGTACAAGCGATAGGGATAACTGCACCCTGGTGAAGATTGTGAAACAAAACCCATTCAAAAATGTGAGGGGATTCACTAAGAGTGGACTGGAACTTGAGTCAGTGTTTCAGGAATCACCGCGCACAGACGTATGCAAGACATGGGTTTCAGCTGTCGCATTCCTTGTGTCAATCCACTCATGAACAAGATACAGTGTCAGAAGCGTCTTGCCTGGGCTAAAGACAGAAAGGACCAGACTGCTGCTGAGTGGTCCAAAGTTATGTTCTCTGATGAAAGGAAATTTTGCACGTCCTTTGGAAATCAAGGTCGCAGAGTCTGGAGGAAAAGAGGAGAGGCACAGAATCCATGTTGATTGAGGTCGAGTGTAACATTTCCACAGTCGCTGATGGTTTTGGGTGCCATGTCATCTACTGGTGATGGTCCACTGTGTCTTCTTAGGTCCACGGTCAACGTAGCCGTCTACCAGGAAGTTTTAGAGCACTTCATGCTTCCTGCTGCTGACCAACTTCATGGAGATGCAAATTTAATTTTCCAACAGGACTTGGCACCTGCACACAGTGCCAAAGCTACCAGTACCTGGTTTAAGGACCATGGTATCCTTGTTCTTAATTGGCCAGGACTCGCATGACCTTATTCCTATAGAAAATCTATGGGGTATTGTGAAGAAGAGGAAGATGCGATATGCCAGACCCAACAATGCAGAAGATCTGAAGGCCACTATCAGAGCCACCTGGGCTCTCACCTGAGCAGTGCCACAGACTGATGGACTCCATGTCATGCCGCACTGCTGCAGTAATTCAGGCAAAAGGAGTCCCAACTAAGAACTGAGTGCTGTACATGTTAATACTTCTCATGTTCATACTTTTCAATTGGCCAACATTTCTAGAAATCCTTTTTTTTTTTGTATCAGTCTTAAGTGATATTCTAATTTTCTGGGATATTGAATTTGCGATTTTCATTAGTTGTCAGCTATAATCATCAAAATTAAAAGGAGTAAACATTTGAAATATGTCAGTCTGTGAGGAATGAATTTCTATATTATACAAGTATCACTTTTTTAATGGAATTACTTAAATCAACTTTTTCATGATATTCTAAATTTATGACGAGCACCTGTACATACAGTTTCATTATCACTGTGAGAAAACAGACTAAAATTAACCCAAATCAAACAGAAAATGTTGTTAATCTACTTTACTTTTTTTTCTTTTCTTTTATTAGCTTGCTGTTGTTTGTTCAATTCAGTATCACAAGTCAACATGACAAAAAGCAAGCTGCACTCCTCAAAAGAAAACTTAGATATATGATTTTTATTACTTGTCATATATTTCAAGTGTAAGCTGTAAGGCTCAACTGTATCGCAGAGGTGCTTCTGCTGAGCTAAATCTCCTAGAAGTGCATTTTTTATTGATTGAATTCCAGATTTTAATTGGGCACTAAAGGGATCATGAGTGTAGTTTGGTATGGTTGTGGAGCAGAAAAAATAACTGCACTTATTACAGTGCTTGTGTGATTTATGAGGAAGAAATGATGCATACCTTGGCTGAATACCTCCTATATGCTTAGATTTGCAATAATAAAGCCATAGAAATGTTGCAGCACAACACTAAATTTCTTTTCTTTACAAACCCAATTAGTGAACCCAAAACCCTGGACTCAATGACTGTAATATGCAGTGATATGAGGTTGCTGATGTTTTCAAGTTACCAGTAAATGGTCACAGGGAATTGTTGTCCGACTACGCCACCCAGAGGGAATACTGCCTCTGGGAACACTCCTCGCTGACACACCGTAGTTAGGCACACCGGTTCGTCGTTACACCACAGGGCAGAGACAGCTCAGGTTAAACACAGTTTATTGGGCAAAGTTAACCAAAAGAAAAATCAAGAAAGTGTTAAATAAAACCACTTGTATTTAAAAGTATGGGGCTGGGAACTGCAGCAGCATAAAACCAAAACAGGAGAAACTCAAACCATCCATGCTCTACATGGCGACGAAGAGCTACCACCAGGATAAAGGAGGCTGCATACAAAATAAATGTTAAAAACCCACAATAAAACAATATCAAACTTTATAAAACACAATCAGTTAAAAGTATCCACAAGAAAATTTAAATAAATGAATAGGACGGATCCAGAAATTCCAGGCGGTCCTATATCCTGGACCTATACAGCGAATGAACTGGAAACCAAAAGGATGCACAAGCACCTTAATACTTGTGCAAAGTCTCTTAGAGCCAAAACACGATCTTCACAGAGCCAAAACACGATCTTCAGAGAGTCAAAACACAATCTTCGTAGAGCTAAAACAGCAGGACGCCGGGGATTAATGGGAGGATCTGCAAATATCCAGTAACCTACAAGTAAAACGACAATTTTATTATTGTATACAGAAATGCTGGTTCATAATTGCATAGCCTGCGGACTCACCACCGGTACAGCGTCAGCAAAGCCCAGAGGGGACGGAGGGAAGTCAGACGGCACGATCCCTCTGCATGCAACAGAAATTAAAAACCGAGCGGACTCACCACACGCTGGCGGTACCGCAATTGAGCGCCCGACACCACAATCACCTCTCCCACATGTGCGAGCAGCCGTGCTGCAGTGAGGAAAACAGATAAGCCACCTGCAAATCTGTTTTTTTTTTTGTTTTCGTTTTTTTTTTAGCTGAACAGGAGAAGGCAGCTTGTCTTACCTGGCGTTGGCGTGGCAAAAGCTGCCACACTAACCAAAGCACACAGGCCCACCGCCGGGGAGGCAGGGAGAGAAAAGTGAGGTCGTAATGCCCTACTCCTGTGCTTAAATACTGACTTAGCACCACTGTGATCCTGACAGCCCAGTGCCACACAGTGGCCTGGAGGAAAATACATCCGGCCACAAATAAAATTTGGTGAGACAGAAGCAAACTGTAATCTCGATCCAGAAACATAAATGCTCATACATGCCCACTTGCAGAAGTTTTGCACCATCCCCAAAAGAAGGTTTATATGAACTTTACTTCTTTTTGTATGTTTCACGTTTTAAGGAATCATGAAACCAAAAATAAAACCAAAAGGTTAAGATTTTTGATTTCTTTTTAAAAAAGCATTTAATTATATGTATTGTTTTAGTTGTGTTCAGGTGGCCTTCAATGACCTTAGAGGGAAGACAGGAAAGCAGATGGAGGTGGGACACGACATGCAGAAATGGAAGGACTCCAGGTCCAGATATAGCTCCACATATCATGTCTCACAACTCTCATCCCTAAGTTTTATAATTTAATTTAGTTTTTGCTGGCCCTATTCAGCCCCTTTCATTTTTAAACTAGCTGTCATATAATCAACAATCAAGAAATTCATAGAACTAAATCTGTAGGATTTGGTGAAAGGATCTCAAAGAGTTTCACTCCGTTCACCTACACAGAGAAAATATCCATCTGCTTGAAGGTGACTGCTCAAAATTAACTCTTTAATGCCATACGTATCATATTTGCTACATACAGTTTCTGAGACATTTTGCATCACTTTATGGTGAACACAATCTCATACTGACATAATATTGATATAATAAATGGTAAATATACTAAAAAGAATTGGTTATTATTTTACATTTTGTTAAAGGGCCTTATAAAGACTACAAATTAAAAATTTGAATTTTCTCCAAAGTTTTTTTTTTTTTCATCAGACTTTAAAGGATTAAGATTGCATAACTTGACAAGTTAATAAGCATTAAGCCTTTTAAAGACATAAAAATTGAATAAACAGAAAAATATGTCTTTCTCAATCTAGGATCAGACCAGACGTATGATCATGATGAGGATTGTTTAAGAGGAGATGAATCAATCTAATGGTGAAACTTTTTTTTTTTTTTTCCAGTGGAGTTGCATTATGTTTATATCATATATAAACATAATTATTTTGAATTGGGCTACTGTGGATTACTAAATAAATTTGATTTAAGTGGATTAAAGTAAAATGTATTATAACTGGGCTGGATAGCTGGAATTTGACAAAATGTAAATAGACCTGAATTGAATTACACAATGGTATCTTAAACATACAATATGTATAAGATACTTTATTATTTCTTCATGTGAATAACAGAGGCTGCATTAATGAAACTGATCACAAATTTCTTATAGCTTTTACTAATTTGCACCATGAGAGGGAAAAAAAAAGTTTGTTCACAAGTTGGCACTTGCACGAATTTTAATAGGGTCTGGAAATAGTAATTGAATACAAAACTCCAAAGAAGAGAACAGTTTGTTCCTCTAAACAAATTCCACTGTTGTAATCCCTCGAACATTATTAGAAGCATAGCAGCTCCTCTGTTGTTGTCTTTCTTCCTCCATCATTGCATTGAAGCACAAAGGCAGAGACCTTTTGCAAACTATCATCAGCTTGACCATATTCCAACCTCCCAGAGCAGTGATTTGTCTGTCATTGTACCTAAGATCACAAGTATCTTTTTTTGTCACTATAACTGTCAGTTTGAGTATGTATTTATTACTCCTTTCCAAAGTCTCAACTTACCAGCAAAAGTAGTACCAGCTTTAATTAGACCCCTAAAAACTTGTTTTATACATCAAACGTTTAGCACGTTTTTTTCCCCATCATAAAAATAATCCCTTCATGCCTTAAAATGGCTTAGATGTAGCCCTTTACCTCATTTACTATGCCTAAATCTCTGAATATGCTAATTGATCCCTGCATTAATCTCCACTGCTTGCCTGAAACTGCTCACCTTCATCTCAGCTCAAACACAGCAGCTCTGCCCAAAATGACACATTAACTCAGTAGTATGTACTGAATATTTAGAGAACTGTATGTTGTGTACTATTTGGACTCCATTACAAAAATGTCATAATACTTTCCAATACTTTTGGTGTCTTCTTTTCTTTTCTTTTCTTTTCTTATAAATATTGTATATCATATATAGTGTTTAGATCAGTGTTTAGATCAGTCATGTATGTCTAATTTTAAAAGTTCATACCCATACCCATGTGATGGGTCATGGTTGAGCACCTTCCAAGGCAGCTTCCTCCATCAGTGTGTGAATGTATGTGTGAATGGGTGAATGTGACATACATGTAAAGCGCTTTGGATAAAAGCACTATTTAAGTACAGACTATTTAAAAACAGTCAGGCTACATCCAAACTACCTTTAGCTGCTGGTCAACGTGAGCTTTCTTTCCTTTTGGTGCAATGCATTACAGGATAAACATCCCACGTTAGTGACCATTGATTCTAAACTACTTTTTACTGGATTTGATTGAGCACTTTGTGTATGCTAAAAAAGGTTAAAGAAACTCTCACTATTCATTAAGATAGCACAACAAAATGTCAAACTCATTATGTACTGTAGACCAGTGCATGGTGAGAAGTGAGTAATTTCAGACATAGCCAGTAATTAGACTAAAACAGGGTAAAAAAAAAAAAAAAAAAAAACTAAAACATTCTGAAACTAGAGTGAATTATATGTGTATCCCTTTCCAAAACAGTACACCTCAATACTCCCTCTAAATTGACAGGTTTTGTGCTTTCAAACATTACTTGCACCATTGGTAGTCAAATATTGTAATACACTTAAGTAAGAAATATACATCTTCCTTGTTTGTGAATTCTTGTTCAGTATTCTTGTAGGATATTTTAATCCAATAATTTATAATTCATAAACAACAACAACCAAATTTCAAGCTTCAGATATTAAATACAGACTTTGGTGGGTAGCAGTGTATTAGAACGCTCTCCTTATTTCACAATATTAGCAACATTGTAGTAAGGTTGCTGGGCTCGATACATAATAATCTTTATAGAAAATCCAAGTAAGTTGAAAATAAATTTCTTCTCTTAGAACCCACTCCAACTCTTCGCCCTGTAACACAATCCCTTGAGATAACGGTTCTGCTTTGAAAAGCTAATTTCAGCAGCAGCACCATATCTTTATGAGTCAAGCTATGCTAACTAGCATTAGCTTCACTTTCTAACAGATAACATGCAATTTTGGATTCACTAGGTTAGAAATAAGCTAGCAACACTGAATGGACCTTGTTCCTGATCACGATAAAGTTATGGCTTCTTTTGTTTTGTTATTAGGGTTTGTTTTATACCTGCAGTCTAATTCTACATGTTTGTGGGCGTCAATGCTGGAGTGGCTAATCAGGAGATTCAGGAGGACTCCCGGTGGCTACATAGTTCTTTGGCTAGTGTGGAGGTAAAAAATAAATAAATAAATAAATAATAATAATAATAAAAAGTTGGTAATTGAGAACAGACCTACACCTTGATCTAAGTAGTTATCTAAGAAGACTAATCAGTAGTGATGTGTAGATCAATACTGAAATATCTATTCCACGTACGCCAAAATTTATACTAAACCTTCAGGATAGGCCATAAGCATACATGAGAAAAGGTGCAGTAATGGAATAAGTAAATACTACACAAACTGCATGCATTCAGCTTGGAGTAACAGGCCTATATTCAGTCAGGTAAGATTACCTGCAGAGTAGATCATTTCTTAGACCAGGTGTCATTAAACTATTCAAATCTGGGAATAAAACAGCCGCTGTGATTAGGGATAAATAAATGCTGAGGTGCATGTCTCTGTGTTGTTTCAAATAAGTTACTGGTCTTTATCAAGCGGCAGCCTCGGCTGGTAAAATGAGAAGCCTGTGCTGAAGTGCAAAAAATTGAAGTTCAAGTTCAAGTTAATTGAATGTTAAAAAGACCAACTTCATAGTATAAATAAACATATTTAAAGCCGGTCCAAAACAACATTTTAAGATTAAGAGGTCAAGTTTTCCTTCATGACAACTGTGGGTGGGGTGGATGAATTTTTTTCTAACTCATCCATTTGGATGTTATTTAATCTTGAAATATGGCATAATTAGGGGCGTGTCCTTTTGATTGACAGTATCCAGTATCCACGGCAAGAAGGGAGAGTGCTGCACAGTTTTAGACGGCTAACAGTGCGTTAACCTACCTTCGTTAGCTGGTTTGCTACTGTTGGCTCTGGGTTAGCTTGGCTAGCTCTGAGCTACAATCAGCTTGGAGTTTGATTGGTGTCAATCATCCACTCCTACCTGTACTGTCCCCCTCTCAGCTCCACCTCTTTGCTTAATTTTGTATTTTTCAGGAATGACAACACATGTGACGCTCTTCAGAAACCTACGGGTGACATCACACAGTCTCAGTCTATCCTTTATTATACAGTCTATAGTCCCAATCAACCCAGTATAGCCACTGGCCACATAGAGATGCTTATCTCTTGTTATTATAATTCCAGAGGCATCTATAGGCTCCATTTAACATCAAAGAAAACATTAGAATCACAGACTCACTAAAATAAAGACCAAAATGTATTTCAGAATAAATCACCCTTTTTTAATTATTTGTGTAACTGATGAAAAGTATTTCAGTGGGTTGAATCTAAAATTAACTTAAGCATGAAACGGAAACGGAGGAAGATGTAGAAACACTTACAAAAATCTTTTTGGTGCCTCTAGGTAGAAGAGGCAGATGGGGAGACATGAAGTAGAAGAGAACAAAGAGAAGAAGACAGAGTAGATGGATGACAGAGAGAAGAGGCCATGAAAGAGAGGTTTGTGTGAAACATACAGTAAGTTGCCCCTATTTTAAAATACATTTTGGTCTTTATTTTGATCTCTAGCGATGTGAGTAATAACAGTCTGTATCGCTGTGTGTTTAGCTTTTGCACCTGCTCCAAGGTGCAAAAGGGACGAATGAAAGTATGGAAACTAATTTCTTTAGTCAATCTGTCTTTTTTTCTTTTTGTAATCTGGTGCATTGGCACAGGAAATTAGGCTATTAAAGTCTCTATTTTCACAAAAAAAACTACAAGATTGTAAGTATTGAACCAATTTTTCATTTATCCATTTTACTCCACGTTAAAAAGAGGTGGGCTGGTCTTAAAAATAAACCTCCTTGGCTGAAAATTGGTTCCACTCCTGCCCTGGTGGGTGTATTTAATTAATTATTCTTCCTAGAGATCTTAACTTTTTTATCAGATGTGTTATCTGCTTGTCTAATTGCTCAGTATATAATGTAGAACTTACATTAGCCCCTTCCTCTTGGGGTTAAAGTACCAATTATGAAGGATTTAATAAAAAATCCCAACTGCTTAATTAGGCTACCAATTTAGCTTTTAGCCTCTTCTTATTTACTGTTCCCAGCCAAAAAGAAACTAAGACTGTGTAGAGGTAAAACTTCCACTGAAGATCCAGAACAGCAGGATGCACTGCAGGTCAGCTTGATGAGAAACTTTTTAAAAATGCACCATGTTAGTCAGACATGATGACCTACATTTCCTAAGCGTCTCTCTTTTCCTTCATGTTTTCATGCATTTTTAGCATTAATAACATGTGCTTAACAGATATAGCATGGAAATAAAATGCACATATCATTAATAAGTGGGCTATAAGGACTGGCTTTAAAAAGATGAGCACATCTTTTTTTTATTTGCATAAAGTTCTGAAACTAGCTGACAGATGGAACATGAACATGCTCAATCCCTTCCAGGGCATTAATTAGAAACTAGAAATTATTTAAAAAGTAGAATTTTTGTACTTATAACATCTTTAACAGAGCATTTCTTTCAGGTGCGGTATATTGTGTGGTATATATCTTATGAGATAGACGTTGGAAGCCTAATTTGGCATTTGAGCCATATGTCAAAACTTGTCAAAGCTTAAGAAGAAATGGGTGGGCCTGATCAAGAACACAGAAATAACAGCTTACCAGTTACAAGGCAGCCACATCCCCAAACCATTCCACGCCTTTTAGCCATCATGCCTAAACATTGTAGAGAAACTCTGGAGAGTTTCAGGTGTGATACCAACTGTACAGAAATGGCACTTATAAAGCAAGAATTTCATAGGATAACAACTGAATACAGCCAACGCAGAAGCAAACTATGCCGTGCTGGTTCATTTTAATTTAGTATTGCTCATGTTTATTGGTTTGTTGCCCATTAATACGAATGACAAAATTACAGGTATTTTTCTTCCTGATCTTGAATCAGTGACCATGGTCCTCAGCCAGAAAAGGGTGGAGTGTTTTCTCCAGGTTGAGAATGAGGTCTTACCCTAAGTGGCGTTCACATACCATGGGGTCTTGTTAATGAGTGAGGGAAGGATGGAGCGCGAGATCGACAGGCGGATCAGTGCAGTGTTTGCAGTGATGCACCCTGCATCGGTTTGTCGTGGTGAAGAAGGAGCTGGGCCAAAAGCTCCTTTAGAGATAGGGTGAAAAGCTCAATGATCCGGAAGAGGCTCAAAGTAGAGTTGTTGCTCTCCTGGTGGACATGCCCAGAACACCTCACCAGGTGAGGTCCCAGGGAAGACCCAGGACACGCTGGAGGGACTACATCTCTCAGCTGGCCTGCACACCTTGGGATTTCCCTGGACAAGCTGGTGAATGTTGCCAGGGGAGGTGGGAGTCTGAGCTTAGGCAGCTGCCCCCACAACCCGATCGATCTGGGGTCGATCGATCGATGGGGTCGGGTTGGTTGGTTTGGTTGGTCGGTCGGATTTTCTTCCTTTTGCAGTGACCAAGTTGTTACAGATGACACTATTTGGTTTAAACAATAATTGCTCATGTAAAAATTGTGATTCAATAATAAGCTGTCCAAAGCCATAGGTTTTTTGGAGGGACCTACTAAATTTGACTAATGTACTTATGAAATATATTTATTTGCATAATCAAATTTATTTTGTAATGTTTGTTTTTTCTATGGTTTTCCATAGACGGCCGCGTTTACGCATGATGCGAAGTTCGACTCTTTTCACTAACCCGGGTCTATTACTCTCGAACAGTAAAGTGAACGAATCTTGAACGAAT
>JBAGKP010000027.1:14511921-14523033 GCA_037177255.1 Melanotaenia maccullochi
ATATATATATATACATACATATACATATATACACATATACATATATATATATAAACATATATATATATATATTACTGAAATGAAAGAAATATACGGTGCTGATTTGATTGACATAAATGGCCATTGGATGCAATATATTATGAGGTTCGGACTTTCAGCAACTGAGCCCAGTGGAATTTTAATTGATTACCCCTACCCTCAAAGCTGGGCCTTAAGAGAGGTCGGTGCTGTAGTGACTTTCAACAGAGTCGAACATGACATGCTTCTGAACTAACATCCCATCAGCTGCTAACTGAATTTAAAAAATACTTTGAAGAAAAAGAAAAAAAATAGTCTCCTTTAAAGTACACAACTTAAAACACTCTGGAGGGCAAGGAAGCGGATTTCAACAATCTTCATGAATATGTTGACAAGTCTTTTAAACTGTATCATCACAGTAAGAAAAGTCAAGCTTGTACTCCCTCTAACTCCAAAATAACGTCAAGCTTCAAAAGAAGGACTATTCACTAATCACCATGTTTATATAGTTAGTCAGTGGTTCAGCAGGTTTCATCAACAGTGGCTACACTTGTGTTTTTACGTTTAGCTTGCTTTGTTTTTCTCATTTTGCACTCTATATAGGTGCTCCTGATGATGGTCTGCTTTGTTTCCTTGCAATGGGTGTAGGGTGTTTTCTCCTAAGTTTCTTTACAGGTGTAGCAGCTGGCTGTCTGTTTTCTTCTTCTTCTTCTTCTTCTTTTGGGGTCTTAATTTCGGGTCTTTTTTTTTAAATTATCGTCTCTTTTTCTCTTCTGGTAAAAAGCGTGAGTATGAGTATATGCTGAAATATAGAACTGATTATAACTGACTTAATGAGCCATTAGCAGTTTCACTGTATCTCCATTTTTTTCCCTCCTGTCGGGCCCAGCATTTCAGCAATAACAAAAGTGAAACATATAATACTTAAATATGAAGGGGAGCTCTCTATCCACAAGGATTTATTTCTTTTATATCCAGATACCTTTCCTGCATCCCTTGTTTCTAATGATAAAACAAACTGAGATATTTCCACATCTCTACTTGTTAATGGGAACAACTTAGCTGTGAGAATTAATATAAAAATATTTCATTTGTGGAAGGTTTTAAGACATTTCTTATTTATATGATTAATATGCTATTTGTGGCTGGTTGAGCACAGGAGGAGGCCTTCCAGGCTGTGGTAGCATTTTAAGGGTTCAGGTTTTTATGCCCAGACCAAAGAAGTTCAGTCCTGGTTCACTTTGCAGTTGCAAATTTTTTTATTTTACTCCTGCCAGGCTAAATGTTAAAATATCTGCGGTTGAATTGAAGATGACACGACTGTTTATGTTGTTTTTTGTTTTTAAAAAGTCTACATGGGAGCTGTCAGAGAGAATGATTGAAATTTTTAGAGTTAAACTAGAGGAATCACACCAAAGGGCAGGAGAAAGTAATTACATAACTATCAGGGTAACAGCAGACATTTTTCAGAGTCTCTCCACTCTTTGGACTGTCGCAATAATATGGAAATCTAAAAAGTGACAGAAGCTGTTGTGCAAGAGATCAAAGACTTAAGAGAGAAGCCCCAGCTCCAACAGCCAATCAGTGTGCGAAATATGACAGCAAAAAGGTGTAGGAGGAGGAGGAGGTTTCAAAAGGTGTTTAGCCATCCGATAAGCATTTCACTAAAGCAGATAGCACCCTAAGCCATCAAACTGAGCACATCTTTGATGGACTGGATAAGAAGTACTCAGAGTAGCCAACAAAAAGGGATGGATTGCACTAGAGTGCATTCCTCAAATCTTTTTGCACTTACAGGGCTCTCTATTTTTTTTTTCTCACTTCTTTGAGCTCAAGGACAGAAGCTTCCAAATAGACATTTATAGCTATGAAATAATTCTCAAATCCATTATGTTGAAGCTGGATCAAAGAGAGCACAGTGCAAACAACATCAGAGGGACTTATTAAAGCTTAAAGCTTATCCAGGTGCTTTTTAAATCTTCCAAATGGGTTAATTTGTCAAACTAACTCAATAGAAAGTCTACATCTGAGCTCCTAGCACCTCTTTGTCTTTGACCACTGCTAAGGTTGGATCCCAGTGGCATATTCTGAACTGAGTGAGTAGCCTTCCACAACACATAAAGGCCATAACCTACTAGGGATAAGAAAACTCCCAAACCTCCATAAAAACAGTACACACCGGTGTTGCTATCATCTCAAGCTCACAAACCCCTTGAAGCAGCCAGCACAGTGATGCAGAATGTCTCTGTGGCAGTTCTGACAGTCATGATAAGTTCGTTCATAGTGACATGGAGGCTTTCTTTCAGCTGCAGTAAGAGTATAACCACTGTCAGGTAAAGACAGGATCCCATTGCACCATCCATCCCCTTATTCTTCCCCTCTTCTCTGCAGGGGGTTGGTAAGTAAGTGAAGATAGATAGGAACACATAGTTCAGCCTCAACAGAATTGTGGAGACTCTTCATCTAAGCTGTCACCCCCCAAAGGACGACATACAGAGACTCAGCTGGGTTAAAGTAATTCCAACACTGCTTATACACACTGATCTCTAAGCCATGTCCCAGTATCATTGACCCCCGAGCAGAGGAAGATCACCATCTGAGGCTCACAGCATAAGGAACCCTGCTAGGCAGAGTCTCACAAGAGGAAGTTATCTCAGGCCACTTCCTCTTGTCCTGCTGTGCCTTGAGCTGATCATTGCTTTATTCACAAATGCTCACCAAACTCTTGTGGAGGGATACTCTTTAAATATCCGAATGAATTTGATGAGGTGGATAGTTAGTGCCCATGTTCCTTTAGAGCTATTACCCTTGATTGCTCCTGGCTTGGCCAGCCTGGGGTGTGTTGTGTCAATTTTTAATGTGCACCTCCAAGTGCGTTAACTTGAAACTTTAAAGACCTTTAGATGATGAATCAAAGACTAGATTCAAAGCGGATTTTGCCTTTGCTGAATGTTTAGCAGCAGCTGACTTATAAGAAAATATTCAATATGTGCCTTTGATATTGAAATCTCAGTTATATATGCAGAACTGAAAACGTATTGTCATTGTAATCTAACATAAAATTATTATGGTATGCTGGGAAATAGCTGAGGAGAGAATCAAGATTCCAGTGCCGAAAGCTGTATCTTTTATGTGTTTTATTTCCCCCATTTTTTTAATTAAAGGACTATACTTAAACGATACATATGTTAATCACACTGTTTTAGGAGCAGTATATTAAGTTCAGGAAGTAGCTCTAAAGTTGAAAAATTTGGTCTAGTCTCACATGTAGATCGACATGTACATTCATCCTAAAATATTCATTTAAAAATTTTGTTTTAATCTGCTCATCATTATAATAACAATGATAATCAGAGTTTAACTGAAAACTTGAATTATATATTTTGGGCCTAGTTATGGTATTTTGATACCACATAATTGTGTTTTTTTTATTTTTTTTTCACAGTAGGCTGGGTATGTTGATGTATTATTATCACATTGATAACTTAACACAGAAAACCATTTTATAGTTTTAGACATTTTAAATATAATAAAACTGATAATGTAATTTTTTTTTATATTTAAAACACAATAAAGCTAATAACGTTTGACTTTGGACAATGATAAAAAAAATGCTTGCAAAGCATGGACAGGGTTGGTGAAAAACAGACATTTCAACAACCTCCCACCCTCCACAAAATATGATGCAACATATCTTGCTCGGGGCGCCACCAGCACTATGATGGGTAATGAAGAGAGACCACAGTGTATGTATGTCTCAAAATATTATGATCTGACAGTATAAAGTTCAATAAATCAGAGACTTTTTGTTCTTCGTACATTTCAGTACAAGTAGTTCTGGAGAAAAGGCAGTACTGGCTCAGGTGGTAAAGCGGGTCGTCCAGTAATTGGCGGGTTGGTGGTTTGATTCCCACTCCCCCAGTTGTTGTGTCCTCGGGTCCTTGCATGAGTGCACATTCTGCCTTGCTGGTGTATGAATGTGGATAAACGTTTGGTGGTAGACGCACAGTTAGCATTGTGTATAAACAGATTGATTTAAGTAACCCAAAGCTGTCTCTCACTCTTTAACTCCCTACCCTACCAACTGCTGCCTGACTCATGATTTAAGAAAAAAAGTGATTGTGTTTCACCACACTTGTTCTTTATTTTAGCCTATCAATGGAACTGGATTAACACAGTTATAGCACTGAATTGAGAACTAGTTGCTGTTTTAAAGCAAATGTCTGTTTGCCATCAGCTTTTGTGTTGCATCTGGTACTGAGCCAAGAAAACATGTTGCTATAATGTCATGACAGCTTAGCTACAGTATGAAAATGCATAAAAGAATAAAGAAAGTGCCAGAAAACCAGATAAAAAATTGTTAAAAATTGGATTTTTTAAAGTAACATTGTATTTTCAAGGCATTATCACATGGGTTGGTTCTGCTAGCTTATATGACATACTGCTGCTGCCACTACTAAAACTAGCTTATCAAGTAGGAAGAAATTATGCAAATTGTGTTAGGTAAATTAATTTCTTACTGTTAAGTCATCAGATACATTTGGCTGTCAAAAAGAATTGAGGTTTAAAGGAGTATAGCATTGGGTTTTTCTTTTTAGATGTAATGGCTAAGCTCATTTTCGTTACAGTCTAAAACAGTGGTTCTCTAACCTTTTGAGCCATGGCCCCCTGTTGCTGTAACAAAGCACCTACAAAACAGATAAAAAGATAATGTATAATTTAGATTTTTAATATGTCTGGAAAATGCATTTAATTTTAATTGAATTTCAAAACGGTAGAATAACAAATAAGAAATACCCCTGGCCAAAACTGAACAGACCTAGTAAGTAACAGCTCTGGCTGTGCGACATTTACAGTACTTTTAACTTTTTAAATGTTTTGTCCACTCTCTCCATTAATAGACATTGATAGTAACAGTATCCTGACAGTAAGCCAAGGTAGGATCAGCCAGCAGCAGCTTCAAGTTTGTTCATATCTCTGGGACTGATAAAGCAAAGGACTGAGTGCTTTGGGACGACGGCGGGGGATGTGAGGGGGCCTGAGTCAGCACTAGTGCTCATTGAGAAGGGTAAACGTTGCATGCTTTCACGTCAATCTCCAAAAGTCTTCAGTATTCTGAGAATTGTCCCAGAATATCTCATGTGATCCATCACACTCTTTCTGGGACCCTTCCATTGGGGTCCCAACTTTAAACAAAGCTGTTCAAATGCCAATGCCAAGAAGAAAAAACACAAACTGCTCGATGTCCATGATTCTCACCCTTTATTTTGTGTCACATTCTTCTTCGTCATAATTCAGGCAAGCCACTGTGTCATGTTATTCCTTAGCTGACACTTCTATCGCTATCTGGCTAAGAACCTGTCCAACTAGTTCATAACCAGGTAAGGGTCCCCTTGGTGGAAACGAGGCATTTGAGATAAAAGTCTAGCATAGAACTATAACTGAAACACCTTTTTAATCAGGTCACTCTCAACCAGACTATTATCAAAAATCTTAAGCAATAAATCAGACAATAGATGTACAGTAATTAACTCAAGATGAGTCATAGGCAATAACGCTATCAAACCACCTTGTGCAAGATGCAGCAACATGATGTGCAGTAAGCTTCATTATTACCATACGCAATATCTCACTGCATCATTTATCCGTGCATTAATATTTACATCACAATACCTTTACTCACAAATATCTTTATTTTGTATTTTTTTACGACTTTAATGTATTTATTGCCTTTTGTTTTCCTTCCTTTAGTACTTGTGCCTCACTCCCGATCATTTAGATTGTAGTTTTGTTTGTTATGTATGTAGCAAGTTAAACATGTTGTTAAATGAAATTAAGGAATCTTTCATCTGCACGTACACTGTTTATGCCTTCTAAACAATAATGGCACTTCAGCTGCTTTATTTGATGTGTACATTCTTTACTCAATATGTGCCTAGGGTCCTTTGATACTTGTTCACACCACGTGTAACTCGACTGATTCGAGTATCAAATTTCAAAGCAACTCTGCAGAATCTACAGCAAAATGTTTGTGGACTGACAAAATCATAGAATGGGTTTAAAAGACCTGTGTAATTAAGTCAATCATATTAAAAGCCAATGAATGCACCAATCAGCTGTTCTTTAAATCCCTAATCTTTAAGGAATGGAAGTTTAGAGTAGCAAAAGAAAGAAAAGTAAATAGCACAGTGTACAGTGTATCAATTTATAGACACAAATCTTACGCTTCTTCATTTCGACAGAAATTTAGAATAAATGTACCAAACTGGCTAGACTTATGTTTCTATGAGGTAGATGATACATAAACAGCATTTTCTAGTGTAGTCTATGGTAATTTTTTTATCTGACTCACCTTCAGTGAAAGTGTCTGGAGCTTGATAGTTCGCTGATGGCTCTAATATTTCGGAGCTCTCTATTACATATATTCTTCTTCCACCAAAGAGATGGAGAAGATTTAATGAATTACCTCAATTGGAGGCTAATTTTCCATGCTTGGTGAAGAAAACGAGTGCACCAGACTTCTTAGCAATCTGTGTCATGCCCTCAGACATCATGTCAACTTTTCTCTCAGTTAAATGACAGTGAGAGTTAGATCACATATCTGAAGGCAGTGTGAATGCATCCATATAGTTCGAAGTGCAACAGCTACTGACAACCATATCTCTATCTTGCACGGTGATATTTCTTTCTGCCACCCTGACATTGATCACAACCACATGCCAAAAGTGAAGAAAAGCTATGTTAGCAATTTGTAGATGGAGCTGAAAATGAATACAGCTATGCACATCTGCTTTTGCATGTAAAAGCCTTGCAAGGTATTGTGCTTAGTCAGATGTTTTTATGTAATGAGCATGCATAAAGATGGGAACCTCCAGGGTATTTGAGGTTTCAAGGCTAATTCACGGAGGGATGTTCATTTCAGCGAACACTTGTTTTCATTAAAGCAATTTGTTTGTTTTGTATTTTTTGTTTTGTTTTTTTTGTTTTGTGTGAATGAATATCATAAAGCTTGCATGCAAAACACTTAAGTCTTGAACTACACCTGTTTAATGTCAGCATGGCCCTACAATAACCTATTATGACCCATACAGAAGCTTTGAAAAATATTAAAATGCATCAAAATTAAAATTATCATGGCTGAGGATGTCTGCTTTTAGTCTCTAGAAAACTACCCTCAACCCTTAGAAAGACAAAGTCTGACAGCCTGTTTGTTTTACATAAAGATTTTGGACTAATCCTGACAATAGAGGACATGTGTCTGTAGTCTGTTTTTCAGAAAACTGTGTTTTTTGTTGTTTTTTTTTTTGCTGGAGTGCCCAATACATCACAGATAGAAACAGCAAACAATTTAGCTGGTGTTAAATTGTGTCTCCCCAGACGGCCACCTAGCATGGGCCAGCACCCACCCCTGTTTACTCTTACCTTCCTCCACCCACTCACCAATCCATGTCACACATCCTCCTCCACCTTTCCCACAGCCTCCCCTACATCCACCATCTTTTCTGACTAGCCAAACAGCCTATTCTGCTACTGACTCTTGTTTCAGGCATCCCAGGTGATGACAATCAGACCTGATTAGCTGTGAGCACGAACCCTGCTATAGCAGCCAGTTGGTGTCTGATCTGTATGGACATTCTTCAAATAGCATGGCATGCCATCACATAATAGTGTGACAGACCAATCTGGCGACCAGCATGAAGAGGGGGTGCCAGGCTGATGTAGCTGTGTATGTTTCTTTCACATGCCACTGAGGCTTCTGCTTTTTTAAGTGAATAAATTCTTCAGTATGTCTTGTTCCTTCAAACTTCAATCATCTAATCCAATAAATTGACACCAAACAAAAGATAGTAGTAGAATAAATTGTTTGGCATTGGCAGAGAAACTGGCAAACTTTTTTTCATGATTACACGAGTTGAGCTGCAGAGCTCATCCCGTGCAATCATGTTATTGATTTGAAATAACAGAGTAAGGTTGTTGGTTGCATTTTTTTAGCAAACTAAAAAATCAATCAGAAAGATGAATATTTAACACACAAAATCAAAGCTTTTCAAGTTAGAAAAAAATTACATAGACAATAATACCCTGTCAAAATAAACCATAATACACTACGTATATATTGTTTTTAATAGGTTACATTGATTGCTTCATATCTTTTAAGTATATTTTATCAATTGTTTAAATGTACCTATTGTTTGACATGTTTTCATGTCTTCACTGGAGCTTTTTTTTTTTATTTTTTGCTCCTCTGAGTCTGGATTTACTCTCCCTTAATTGGGAACAAAAAATTGGAAACTGTTTGGCTATTGATTATTGTTGACTCTGTACCTAATTTGAACAATTTTAAAAAATCGACCAGTATTTGCAGTTTCATAAAGAGTTTGTTAGACTGAAATAAACAAGCTTCCCAAGAGTAAAATATATATGCCAAGAAGCATTGTTATAATAATGAAATAATCAATTAAACAGTAATTTCATTGTTTTTTGTGGTAAGTTTAGTTTATAATACATGGGTTTTTTTTTGTTTTTTTCCCCATATTTAGTAAGTCTTGATAGCTGACAAAGATGTAAGGAAATATAAAAATTGTCACACATGTGCCACATATTTTCTGTCAATATTTTCTATGTATAATTATTTAAACTAGGACTAAAAGCCAGATACAAATGAAGATCGTCTTTTTATCTCAGTTTCTGTATTTGCAACTAGGATTTCACCCAATTTTTGTTCAAGAAATTATGTGACATCCATCCAAGCTAAAACCACAAGAGGATTCCTGCCAAAAAAACTAGCTCCAGCAACATTTTCCAAGATCAGACTGCCTACATTTATTTCACCATGTAGGCAGTGGAGACCACTACCACTGCTGTTCCATCAATAATGGCTGCTTGTAGAAAGTAATTAGAGTAAATACAGATCTTATTTGCGGAGGCAAGAGTTGACAACTTAGCACGGCTGATCAGATTTTCCAGCCTGTTGGCAATTCTCTGCACACACAACAAATCTCATCACACACAAACAAATCTCATCATGGAGCGTTTGTTTTTAGTCCAGGGCGTTTATGGTGACAGCATTGTCACATTAGAACAAGCCATGGAGTTTAAAAAGAACACAAGTTGAAACCACTTCCTTCATGGAGCATTTATGTATCAATATGAGATACTTAAGTGTGAAAATGTGCAATATATATTTAAATTAACTGCAACTGAATGGGCTTTTTTGTGTTTATCATTGCATGGAAATACCTGCTGGAGACCACTACCATGTTTTTCTTCCTGTGTTTAACAAGCAGCTTTCAGAAAAAAAAAATATTCATGACTGCTGACAAGTCCCTGTGTGTGGGCTCTGCTTCTCAGTTTTCACCATGGAAACTGCAGATGGTTGGAATTAGAATAACAATAGCTGGTATTATAATCCAAATGGTGCTTGTTGTAGCAGATAGAGAATTATGATGACGATGTACACTTTGCATCATAATGTTTCCATCTCCTGTGAAACTCAAACAAACCACTTGACTCTGCCCTGATTGATTTCCTGTTTTTTTTTTCCTTTTTCTTCTTTCTTTGGCTTGTCTGTTTACAATTTCAGTTATAGCTACAGTTAGGATTTCAAAAACTAAGTTTGTTTTTAAGATGTCACTCACTTAAACCGGGTTTGAAAAATCTAGATGAAGTTTAGTAAAAAGAGACACAGTCTGACTTCATCAGACTATTTACTGGCATGCAGTACAAAACAGATGCAGCCCTATCGTAGTACAATCCCAAACATGAGTATGTTGTTTACCTCCCTTCCTACGCAACAGCTCCCACCAGGTTACTGCTGCCAGTTCAAATACTGAAGAATCCCCAGAGACTCATAGATGTGTGTGATTTGGTTAGGATCATGCGAAGTATAAGTCTTTGGTGTCCTTTGTAAATTACCTGCAGAAAAGAAGAGACAAGTTACAGAATTATCATCATGAAAAATTTTTACAAGGGCTGTCAAATTATTAAAATATTTAATCTCATTAATCCACACAGCTGTGGATTAATCACAACTAATCACATTTGAAAATGTAAAGACATAGCTTGTGGCCTGCCTAAAGCTGGGTGTTAAACCTGAGATTGCAGCCTCAAGTCTGGGATATACTTGCTGTTAATGACACATCCGCTTATGTATCATGGCTGGAACGCGTTCCAAGCATTCCTTTGGCATGTAGGCTGCTTGCATTGATATGTACGTCAGTTTTAAAATTGGCTTGAACGCTGGTGGCGCTCATGTGAACAAGACCACAAACACAACAGATCTAAAGAAACCCAATAGCGGATAGTTTTGAAAACTGCCTCTCGGACCTTGTCCACAACTACCAGCATCTATATGATTTTTCCTACCCGTTGCCCTGTGATAAACACTCGTGCCTTAACAGTTTGCAACAGACTGGAAGCGTTGATGACTCAGAAATACAATGTGACCTGTAGGTTGACCTTTTCACTATTTTAAAGTCCCAGTGCTGAGTCCTGCCCCTTGAATTTTTGCCATGTCGTGCGTCCGTAATTTGCAGCAAGTATATAGCGGAACGTTGACATGTACACTTGCGTTTACAGCAAGCGTATCCCAAATAGATCCTTGAGGTTGCTTCAGGTAAACTAAAACTCCTTTCTGGTCTGTCTGCAAATGACAGCATTTTCATTGATTCCACCTTTGTTTTTATAATTCTCAAACTTCCCATCTAAACGGTTTTTCCATCCTGTTCTGGTCACAATAAGACATTGATGCAACAACTTATTATTATGCTTGTTTTCTCGGTGGCATGCAGTATTTTGATGTATTAATGCCATCAACTGGTGAGGACTGTGGACCAGCATGTCATATGTGAGGACTCTGTGGTTAAATGTGTGATACATATATTAAATCAGTTGTCCTGTGGCCATCCTCTAAATCTAAGGCTTGGAAAATACCAGTCTTCATAAATAGAGAGGATAAAATAATTTTGGTGGATTTAATTCACTGCTGTGACAAATTTTTGATATGGCATTAGAGCAATGCCTTGCCATGTCACACTATTTGTTCTATGTGTCGTTTGTGTGCGTGTTTGTGGGTGCGTGGGTTTATGTGTGGGG
>JBAGKP010000027.1:14549303-14565936 GCA_037177255.1 Melanotaenia maccullochi
TTACTTAACAACCTCATGCAAGATTTCAAAGCTGAAAGTGAAATAAGATCCATTTATAATAATCATGAGATACATAAACCGATTGGTCGACTAGTCGTTTTAATAGTCGGTGACTAATCGACCATCAGAATAGTCATTAGTTGCAGCCCTACTTGATAAGTGATCTTACCAGGTAGAAAGCTCCACATTTGACTAGGGTCAAGTGATTGTGAATGGGAATGCAAGAACAACTCAGCAATAGTGTACTTTTACCACTTCTTGATATCTTATTACACAAAGTTCTACCTTTTAAAATGTCATTATTTCATTTTAAAGACGGCTCCCAGCCATGGTTTGGTTGTAAATCTCCACAGTGGTTTGCTTGTGATCATATTACATTCAGCTCATATAATACAATGAACCATGTGAGGTCCTGCTATTTTTTGTTTCTGAGCCTACCTAATTTATTTTACCATTTGCTACTGATTTTATTTATTTATTTATTTTTTTATTAATAATACAATACAATAAATCATAATAAATCATGTTTTTGATGGTGTATTAGATGAAGTTTGATTTGTTTTGCCACTAATTATAAATGCATTTTATTTTCATGGAAGAGGTTATTTCATATTTAAGTTTTGTATTTTAAGTAATTGATCTTGAGATAATTTATTGTTTAAGTATTTAAAAAAAAAAGAAAGATGGGTTTTGGAAAATAAAGTATCCATCTTGCAGCAAATAATTGAATCTAAATTAACTTCATTGTATTTTTAGTGCTTCCCCTACTAAGCAGCCTGTCATGTTTTTTCTTTTAATAAATATATGTATGATGGTCAAAATATCATTAAAATGGCTAGTTTTATGTTTTACAGTATATTCAGGGTTGGGGCACACTTCAGTTTCTTTTCATTGGGCCCAAAATCCCTAGCAGCGCCCCTGGTAGAGCCCATAATATGACAGTGTTAGCAAGCAGAAGAGCATGTATCCTGATGCTGTGCACATCATTGCAGGGGACTTTTACCATTCAGACTTAAAGACAGTGCTCCCAAAATTCCACCAGCTTGCTAGGTTTGCCACAAGAGGAGCTAATATACTAGACAAGGTCTATTCTAATATCAAGATGGCCTATAGGGCTAGACCACTACCACTTCTGTGCCAGTCTGACTATTTGTCCCTGATTTTGCCCCCTCAGGAAAACTGCTCTTACTGCCACAAAACTGTGAAAACCTGGCCTAATGGTGCCTCTCAAAAGCTGCAAGACTGCTTTAGGAGGACCAATTGGAGCATTTTTGAACAGCCAGATCTTGCGGTGTTCGCTGATAATGTTTTATATTACATAAAATACTGCATTGACACTGTGATGGTGGACAGACGCACCCGGGTCAACCCTAACCGGAAACCCTGGATGAATCGGGAGGTCCAGCAGCTGCTGAGGGAAAGGAACACTGCCTTTAGGTCTGGCTACAGGGCTCTCTACTGCACGGCCTGAGCCAGCATGGAGAGAGGCATCAGAAAGGCCAAATTGGACTACAGGAGAAGGATTGAGAACCATCTGGACAGCAACAACAGCAGGCAGGTGTGACAGGGAGTCTAGCAACTCAAAACTACAGAACTAACCTCGATGCTGCTGAGGGTAACGCTTCATTGGCGGAGGAGTCAACTTCTCCTGTGCCTGTTTTGAGGTGAAGCCACCAGATGCAGATGTACACCACTCTGAGGCCCACGGCGGTACCACCTTCACGTAGGAGGAGAGTGAGTGAGATGAAAGTGGGCCCACACATATCCACAGCCCTCAGCCCCGGCTCCCCACAGGGCTATTTGCTGAGCCCCCGGCTCTACAACCTCTACACCCACAACTATACTCCCACCCACCACAGTAAGACCATCATCAAATTTGAGGATTATACCATGGTGGTGGGACCCGTCTCGAGGGTGGATGTGACCGCCTACAGGGATGAGGTGAAGCGACTGATTGTGTTGTGTGGAAACAACAATCTGCTGCTCAACACCACCACAACCAAGGAGGTCATTTTTGACTTCTTGGTGGGGACTGTGTGGAGAGGGTGGTGGACTTCCGCTTCCTGGGGGTCCACATTGAGGAGGACCTGACCTGGAGCGTGAACACCTCTGAGCCCCTGAAAAAATGTACAGCAGAGACTGCATTTCCTGAGGGTATTGAGGAAGAACAAAATTTCACAGAGACTGCTGGTATCCTTCTATCGGTGCTCCATTAAGAGCATCTTAATGTATTGTATTAGGGTGTGTTACAGCAGCTGCACAGTAGCTCAGAAGAAAGAGCTTCAGAGGGTCATCAGAATGGCTCAAAAGATTGTTGGCTGCCCTGTCCAAACACTAGAAGAACTGCACAGGTTCTGTAGCCCTAAAAAAGCGCAGACTATCATTAAGGACAATTCACACCCTGGACACTCTGTTTTAACTGTTGCTGTCAGGCAGACGTTGCAGAACAATAAAATTAGGAAAAAACAGATTCAAAACAGTGTTACGACCCCTACTCAGTCTCATGGAAAAGGAGTGGCAACACAAACAATTGGAGCTGGATACTTAGAATAAAAGCAAATTTAGTTATGTGTATGTATAACAAAGGAATCATTCACTAAATAAACATAAAAATATCCAAATGTTCGTTTTATTAAATAACACCAACTCTGAAAGCAAAATCAATAAATAATAACAGCTGACAGAAAGCATCCTGTGACAGGAGATAAACGCCCACAATGGCAGGTAGCAAATTAGAAAGAAAACAAAACAAACAGATCTGTGACTTCACAGCACACAAAGCTCACACAAAAGACAGAGATCTGTATTTCAACAGTATGCAAGCTCTAAGACAGGAAAGTCCAATCTTCAGTGGAGAGCTGAGCTGTAATCTCACTCAGCTCTCGCCCACATTGGCACACCGTGCTCTAATCTGACACAGCTGCCCAGGAGGAAGGTGATCAGGACCTTTTATAGTTAGGAGTCTTCATGACTGGCCAGTCACATAGGAGATGGAGCGGACGGTGACCAATCCTGGAGAAGGAGGGTGGAGCCGCAGGCACAGGAACAGCGGCCAATCATCTGCAAGTACTGGCACAGTCTCATTTACATACCAGGCAAACAAGCAGACAGGCCTAAGGCTGTCACAAGAGTTTTTTATCCAACTGCAGTAACCACACTCAATACTAAAGAACACATATAATGTACAAAATGCTTTCTAACGGATGAGTGCAATAAGAGAATAAATGTCTGCTTGTGCTGTTTTTTTTTTTTTGTTTGTTTTTGTTTGTTTTAATGTTACTTTTGTTGCTTTAATTTGGACGTTTTATTTAAATTTTATATATTAAGTATCTGACTGGATGGCACTTTTAAATATTGTACTTTAAACAATGACAATAAAGGTATTCTATTCTATTCTGTTCCATTCTATTCTATTCTAATGTGCTAACATGTGAAGTGAAGATTACACCTAAATTCCAAAATGAGCCAAACCACCTAATTTAAGGGACTTCTACATCTTCCACCATGTTGGAAGGAAAGAAAATAACATGCAAGCTTGCATTAGTTGGCAAAAAATTTCAGGAAGCCACAGAATGGGACATAGAGGAGGCTTCCCAAGGGGTTACAGAGGCTAAATATAGCAGTAAGCAAGGCTATAGCTTTTAAAACATCTTCCATATAGACTTTCTTCAGTTAGATCAATTACAAAAATATTTGTTATTGTAAATTAGATTTATTTAGATTTATTTTTAGGACACAGAGTTGCAAAACACCAGCATGAAAGAGTCAGTAATGAAAGAAAATGTTATTGGGTTCTTATAGCAATAGAAAAGTTGATATTGAGTTATGCATCATTGCAAAGAACAGACTTTTTTTTTTTCAATTAACATCATAAAATGAGATAATTCAGTTTTATAACTATAAAACTGCATAAAGCTTTTATTCCAATCTTATTGACTATTTCTGTGGCATTATAGACTTTTTTTCTTCCTCAGCAGTTGTGTGTTGCCATGGTTTTCTGGGTGATGCATGTTGTATTGGTGATTTTCTCCTGTGTTAAGCCTCCATGTCTTAACACAGTATTTTTCTCATTTGGGCCTGGAGAAACAGCGTGATAGCAGCTGTCATCATATATTCCTCTCTCATGTTCACTCATTTCCCACATGATGACTCTAATTTTATGATTCAGGGGTTTCATGGGTTGGTGTCAGTTTGAGGACACAGAAACGATATGAAAAGACTTGCTTATTTCTGGACTGGACGATGGTTGCCTGTGTTGGGGAACGGCCATCATCAAAACGCCTTTGACAGCGCAGTGGGTTAAAAAACTTCTGCCACCAATGCAAAACAATTTAGAGGCTGCCTTAAAGCAAATTCAAGTGATGATCTGATTAATGAGAAACAACAAAGATACACAAAGAAGATTTTTGTTATTGTTTAGAACTGGATCCAGATGGTAAATGGTCTGTACTTCCAGCTCTCTTTCCATCCTGAACTAAGCCTCACCTTCCATTCTTAGAGCGTCTGCTTGAGCATATAGCCATATCAGGGGACAAAGAAGTTATACTTCATTATTTCACCAGGTTCCATGGCAACAGTGTACTAATGATGCATGGTTGCTCCTTTCCCTGATTCACATTGTTTGGCTTGTCATAGAGGGCTCCTTTCAGGCTGGGATAGTGTGAAATATGATAAGGCAATCATCAGTCACTGAGGAAACAACTGGGTTACAGACTTGCTATCAAGGTATTTTTACAACATTTGTCAAAAAACAAACCATAGGAGTGGGGAACATGTGCAAATTAGCAATTCTGTGGCTTCTGGGAAGCCTGAGTGTACTCAAAAAGTATTGTAAGTTTTATGGGTGAAGGCCACTTATTGACCTGGACACTTTAGCAAACCCTTCTATCATCACAAAAGGCCCTTAAGCAACTCTGGCCATTTGGGTGTCAGAGGTGGACCAGCCATCTGGAGTTGTTGTCAGTCTGTTCACTAAGATGGATGTTACCTTAAAAAGTTCAGGATGTCTGGAGGGGCTGATGTTGACTGGACGTTACCTCGGTACAAGTGTGCATGAGTGGATGGGGTCAAAGGTTGTCCACATTCATTGACCCAGTTTTTCTACCTGTCCCTGCCATCTTCAGTTTGAGTCATTTCAACGTCTGCCACAAGCTGACAGCCACTGTCGGATTTTGGAGGGAAAATTGTGGCTTAACCTAAGAAAAGAATACCATCAAACCAAAAATACAAACCTAAGGTATAGAAAAGAAGATACCGATGCTGCATTAGGGAAAATGTGGCCAGATATGTCAAATAAAAATTCTTTTTGCACTGGAACTGATATGATGTACTTGTTCCATGTCAGTAACATAAATATGATGTTACCTTTTGGAATGCACATTGTAAACTGAGTCGCATCCCTTGAAGGTATAGCTGTTATGTAAAAAATAAATAAATAAGTAAAAATCCACAAATAAAGTTTTAACATATAACCTGTTTAAAAAAATTAAAAATTAAGTGGCAAGACTGCGTAGCAAAATCTTAGAGTGAAAAAGAAAATTCTGAATCAAAGTTATCACACTTCCAAAGGTCTGTGATTTTTTCATCAAATAACGAATAAAATTTGTAGGAAATGGACTGGCTTGTATTAAAGCTTAGTGTTTTGTAGTTCTGTTAAACAAATAGAATCCTATACAGATCTGAAGGTGCAATTGTTAATGAAAGACACTTCCTTGTAATAATAATTCCACACATATAATGAGAAATGTGATCTAATATCATGATCTTCTAGAGGCTGAAACATTAGTATATTTGATGAAAAAAAACTATGATGCATTTCCTCTAGATTTCAGATTTCAGTAAACATCACCCTGTCAACCAGGATGGATGGATGATTTTGGATGTGTGCAATTTGTGTGGCATCTATTTTATAATGACATTTTACAAAGATAAAATTTTGTTGGCAGCAAATATACAATTTGTTGCATTCTTGAGTGTGCTTCAGAAAGTTCATAAAAAAAATCTATTAGGGACACAAACAAGGACCTCAGTTTTTATATCATTAAGTAGAAGAAAGTTATCATTCATCCAACTCCTGACAGCAACCAAAGCAAGATCTGAATCTTAAAACCATTCTGAGGTTTAAAAGAAATAAATAGCTGAATATCATCAGTATAACAATGGTAAAAATATCTTTAGAAGAACCTATAATGTGCTACAGAGGCAGCAAATAAAAAATAAATGATAAAGGACCCAGAACAGATCCTTGTGGAACACCATAAACAAGCGATGAAGAAGATGATTTGAACTTTGCAGCAGCCACAGAAACTAATCTCCCATAGAGATAAGAGGAGAACCATTTCAGAGCAGAAAATGAAACCCCAACCCAGTGTTTCAGCCTGTCCAGCAGGACACAATTGACATACAGTGTCATTGATACACGCCCATATGTTTGGTTTTGTGTAGCCAGAATATCCTGTGTTGTAGTCCACTGCATTTGGTTCACCTGAAGCGAACTGAGATCCACACTTTTATGTAGATTGAAGTTCACTTTGTTGATCTGCATCAGAGATTGGTTGGGAATTCACTCCCACTGAATGAGACTTTCTGAGCAGGATTCAATTCAGAAGGGCTGGTGTGACTGCGCAATGTAGCTGAAAGGAATCCCCTTTCGCAGTCTGGGCTCTCCCTTAGAGATAGGGTGAGAAACCTTATCAACCAGGAGGGACTTGGAGTAGAATCACTACTCCTCCACATTTAGAGGAGCCAGAGTAGGTTGTTCAGGCATCTGGTTGGGATGCGCACTGGATGGATCCCTTTTCCAGGAACATCCCACCAGGAGCAGGCCCTAGGGAAGACCCAGAACACAATCGAAGGACTGTCTCTTGATGGCCTTGGTACGCCTTAGGATTCTCCCAGAGAGCTTGAAGAAGTGGCCAGTGAGACGGAAGTATAGGTCTCTCTGCTTAAGCTACTGCCCCTGCAAGCTGACCCCAGATAAAACAGTAAGGGATGGATGGATGGATAAAAGTTGACTGTCCTCCATTTAAACAGTAAATGCAAGTTAGCATTTTGATCTTCAGAGAAGTTACGCTACTACTGGAAGATTATGGTATGTAACATGATTAGGTACTTAGAACAGTACTCTTAATTTATGTTACACTAGGAAAAGGAAATATTAGACCAAAACAAATTTCTAAAATACATTTAGGTTAACCAAAACCATATGAAGTCATAACTCTTAATAATCTAAATATTTTGTTTCTCAGTCCACAGCATTGCTGTGCCAGACGTACTTCCGTCAGTCTTTCCCTTCTCATGCATGTAGTGTGACAAAGATGATGGTCCAATTAAATGGCCACGTTGAACTAAAAATGTAGCTTGACTCAACTGTTTGTTACCATTCTGTCTATTCTAATCAGGGACAATGCTGCTGGTGTTAGATATTTAGTTAGCTTAAGCTAAGAAAAGCAGACTACATCTACTCTTGATTCCTGACTGACGTGGAACATGGTTTGTAAATCTTACACGGCAGAAAACCACAGCTTTTGAAGGAAGTGGTGCAAAGGCTCATGAGACTGATAATGTTTCAGTTCTAGTTATTAATTAAGCAGTGTTTTGACTAGTAAGAAAGTTTTTTAATTTCGGAATGTGTTATGAGGTTTTTAATATCAGTATAGCCGAGGACAATGTTTTAATTGGGTTAATAATGCTCTGCCATGATAGAAGTTTCTGTTGCAATTAAGGAATCCTGCAAAGTGCTCAGCAATGAGCAAGTAAAGCTGGGTTTCAAAAACCTTAGAGCATGTTCACAATAATTTTTTTTAAGAAATACATTACTTGAGTAATGAGAGTATTAATCTGTTAATAATAATAATAATAACAATAATAATAATTACAATGTATAATTTATTACATTTTTAGTAAATTTATTTTCTGCATTTATTTCCTCCTAGTTAAAATAGAAGCAGTGGGCTGACACAATATAATGCCCAGAGAACATTAGGTATCAAGAAACTTGCTTGAAGGGGACGGAAGAAGAGTGTGCACCCATTATATACAACATGGCTTGTTTTTTGTTCCTTTAACTTAGTGGTGTCCAGCTCCGGTCCTCGAGGGCCACAATCCTGCAGGTTTTTGATGTGTCCCCGCTCCAAAACCACCTGACTCAAATTAATGAATAATTGTGCAAAACATAATTGGCTGTTGGATCTATTTCATTTGAGTCAGGTGTGTTGAAACAGGAAACATTGAAAACCTGCAGGACAGCGGCTGTCGAGGACCAACTTTGGACACCCCTGCTTTAACTGGTCATACGTGAGAGGATTCTGCTACATTGACCCTGGCAGTTTCTGGTGTTACTGCTCCGTTTCCCACAAGCTCTGAAAATGGACTGAAAACACAAGACAAGACAGACAGAATGCTCTGTCAGTATGGTATGTATATTTAACCTAAATAATATAGATGAGGCTAAATACTACTTATTTTTGTACTCCTATGAGGCAGCTATTGTTAAAAAGTCTAAATAAGGCTGTCCTAAAACAGCAGAAATCTACTACTCATACAATAGTATAATCAATAACGTCTATGGAAGTCCAAACTGAAAAAAATCCAGCATCTTCTGAATTGTAATTTAAAACAGGCAAATTGGAAGACACTGTTGAATGATGAGCTTATTTTTTTATGTCATATGCAGTTTGAGTCATATTTCATTACCATTAAATAATAGAAAAAGACACCTCTATTAGTCCCTCAGTGGGGAAATTCCTTTGTTGCAACAGTTCAGGTGCAGTAAGCAGAAGCATGCAGGTGATATCAAAAAGAAAACACACACGCAATAAACAATAATATGTACTGTATCTGATCTGACAGGGTGAGTATGTACAGTATATAAATGTGTACATAAACATGTATATAAATATGTAAACACAGTTTCCATGTGTTCATTGTAAAGTCTGACAGCAGCAGGGAGGAAAGACCTGCCGTATCTATGAGGGGCTGTTTGAAACATTATTCAGAATTACCCTCTCACAGACACGTTAAATTTAAGTCATTCACACATTATACTTAAACCTCTCATATATCATATTGAAATCATTCATACGCTATCGTGAAACCTCTTGTAGTATGATATCATACTGAAATTATTCACACATTATAGTAAAACACTGCTACCAGTCTGCAGTAAGCTAGCAAGTGAACACTGCTCCAACAATAGTAACCATAAGATCCAGAAACTATTTATCTCATTAACGTTACTGTACCTTTGTCCTTTTCTCCTCTTTCCTAGTTTCCTTTCTAGTATACTTCTGCTGAATATCCGTCAATCTTAGATGTTGTGTTGGGATCACATCTGGTCAGATTCAGACAACTCACCTCATCACACATATCCCCCCCCCCAAAAAAAATAATACAACTTAGTGTAATTTCCAGTGTACATTTTTTAAAGCAAGGGTGGGCATACTCAAAGTAGACTTAAAGATCCTCATCATTCCCCTGTCGCCTATCGCATTGTACTATCTTACCGTGCCTTACTATGGACACATTAATAAGTTTTAATAACCTTCCATTTGAAAAACCATTTGTAAAAATCTGTTTTTTTTATAAAAACAAAAAAGGCTTTTTGCATATCGAGCTGGGGAAAAAAGTTCAAAATATTCATGTTATTCTAGACAGGGCCTAAATGTCAGTGTTGATTCATAAAGCCAACCAGCACCACTATGCATGGCACTCACATGCACTTTCCTGCATAAACATCTCTTCTGTTTTCAGTATCAAAGCATACCAACAGCTACCATTGTTCCCAGTGAATAAATGGCTGCCAGTCCCTGTTCACTGATCCCACTCATTAAACATCCCTCTGATTGTATTGGCTGTTGTCAGGGTTAATCAGACCCATGAGGGAGGAGGTTAGTGAATTTTAAGGCCAAAGAGATAAATATTACAAAAGACCTCTTGTTATTTATTGTTTAAAAAAGCCAAGATAGCTTAATAATAATCTGTATCTACTAAGTGTATCCCTTTATATCCAGATTTTTGGGCATGAGTTTGTAAACTACTGGATTTTTTTTCAATAGTTTTTTATAGGAATATACACTCATTTGTATTCTGCTTGTTACAGCACATGCACACCTTTTGCTCACCCTACATAAGCCTTAAAAGAACAACTGGATGCTCATAATTGTTACATTTCCCAAATCTAAGCACATCCATCAACCCATCCAAGCCTATTCCTTGAGCAATGTGACCCCAGTCTGGTGCCAGATCTGCAGAGGATTGCAGTTTTCCTCCCCCATTCCACTGGCCTCTATGGTGCCAGGCAGGATCAATCAAATCCTGCTGAGACATGTGAGAGGAAGTGAAGTTGTGCTTGACCCCGTAGGTTTGCTGCCAGGAAATGATAGTAAGTGGAGTGGACGGTTTTGGCCTGCCTCCGCTCTCCAACCTGGACGAGACTGGACAGCAAAGGGAATAGAGATGAGCATAGGGATGACGACTGTCTACAAGTGTTTGTGTGTGTGTGTGCTGAGCTGTTTGTGAGTGTCCTCTCTGAGAGTGTGCTCTCAAATTTACATGTGTTCCATTGAAGTGGCTGCTGTGTGTGTGAGAGAGGGGTTATGAACTTGAGTAATGCAGTCAGGGCTGTGGCTCAGAGATTGAGTGTGTGCCACTCTTTCTCCTAAGTGTTGTCGCTGATGGAGTGTTTGTGGACTCCTGTCAGTGTGTTATGCATTTTTAAGTTTGTGAATTCATGTCACTAGAGGTGGTAAAGTGGTAACTGGCAAATTAAACATTTAGGATCTCACTGGGAATAGGGTTATTCTGAGACTGAAATCAGAAATTATATGAACAAAATACCTTAAAAGACCTCTGACAGCCTGTGATGTCTAATGGACCTCCACATCAAACATAGACATGTTTGCCATTCTTTAATAGTCGTCTGTCAACCACACATCAGGCTAAAAAGTCTTTTTGAGTTGACTGCTATCTTGCTAGAATCTTCAGTTCAGGTACTGACATAAAACAAAGAGAAGTTAAGAGTTGAACAATCTGATGGAGCAAACCAAAGACCCCTCTTCCTTTCCATAGCCCATAAATATCTTCAACCCATTTATGCTCTCTTACTTTCGTAATACATTGGGCTGCATGGTGGTTAGCACTGCAGCCTCATAGCAAGAAGGTTGCTGGTTTGAATTTCAGCTGGGGGAGGTTTGACCATTGAGGGCAGTGGCCTTTCTGTGTGGAGTTTGCATGTTCTCCCCGAGTATGTATGGGTTCTCTCCAGGTACTCTGGCTTCCTCCTTAGCTTAGTAATAGCTAAAAACATTTATGCTTCTATGCATCTTGTCCTTTGTCATGGTTAGAAGTTAATTCATCTACTAGTGGGAGTTCAGTTTGGAGTTTTGACACTGGTTGGTGACGGTAATGCTCCGCTATGAATTTGTTTACAACTACCAACACGTCTGATACACACAGCCTTTCTTTAAAAAGCTCATGCCATCTCTACAGTGGTTGTCCTCGTCATCCTCGCCTTCTTCATCCTGTTCCTCTTCTTCTCTGGTTTGTTCCTTTTACTGGTCATATGTTAGCTATACTGCTCAACACTGACACTGTGGTTTCTGGTTGGACTGCTCCATTTCCTTGTCACAGGGGAGATCCGAATCTACCAACAACCACTTTATCCTCCTTATTTATATAGATTCCAACCAACATAAATCATCTTTGGGAGTTGTGGGTCAGAAAGGTTGAGAATTACTGGTCTACAGCAAGTAAACAGGCTACTCATAAGCACTTTACACAACCCAACTTTAAACTAAATAAATAAAGCTATTTGATCACTTGTCAGGTCTTTGACATGTTTCCCCTGGCAACATTCTTCATGTCTTTAACCGATGATCGATTTGCTTTTCTGGTACAACCGAAGTACAAATGACACAACATATTGGGGGACTTCTAATAGGAAAAATAAGACTTCACATGCAGGTGGAAAATGCAAGAACAAGCTTAAGAATTGATTTCTAGTCACTGTTCCTGTATAAACCCTCAGTTTGCTGTAGGAGGAGAAGCAGTAAGTAGAAGAAGAGGGTCTCAAGTGGTTTACAGTATTGAAAAACGGTAATTGGCATGGCTTTCTAGAACTTGTCTCATTCATCTCTACCCTGCCATCTTAATACTCCAAGCACTTTGTGTTTTGATCCAATAATGAGTGAAATCCCAGATGTAGGTGTGGCATGACCGAGGTGGGATGATTAAGGTAATTACAGATGTGGGTGGGTAGTCTTACAGTGAGTGTCAAAACACTAATTAAAGATTTCAAACAGACTGTAATTTATCTGATGTAAATAAAATAGTCTCTTTTACTTTTCAGCTGGAACATTAGCTGTTCTAGTTTATAGGAAATCCAGCCCATAGGTTCAGCTGAATCATTCCATGACTCCACCAGGGGCAGAAGTTAAAGGACAGAGTGTAAAAGCTGCCATTCAGGATGAGATATCCACCTCTTGTAAAAAAAAGGATCCACATGAAATCCAAGCTCAGGCTGTTGCATGAGCATGTGAGAGATTACAAGCTCTGCTGTGGCTGACACCACAGTGCAAATTAGCATTAATAATACAATTTGATTCCAAATAAGAGGTGTAAACAAATGAGTACAAGCACACCTGGCTTCTCAAATTCAGTCAACAGATGGGTACGCTACAGGCCTGTTATTGCGGAGGAAAAAAACATGCAAATGAGGCTTCAGTGTTTGGTACAATTGCATAAAAGCCAGGAGAATTGACTCAAATTTTTGGCCAGTGTGTTGTCTGAAAAGATGGTGGTGCCCAGAAATGCATGGCAGTAAGCAGGACACAGCACTCTTTGAGCCTTGGTGTTCCAGCTGTTGGCTAGAACTCCGCTCTCCTCTGCATCACTAAAACTCCTGGCTAACATCGAACATTTGCACTTCCTTTTGAGAGTCATTCATACAGCCAAATTCACCATGATTTTTATCCAAGAACTGCAGCCTGGTGAAAAAATTTACAGCCACTTATGTGTTTAATGTTATAAAGCAAGGATGGAGTATACGGTAGCATAGTCTTGGGGGATTGAGACCTCTGCAATTTCATGAAAATGAAATAACGCCAATTTGCAAAATGTCATACAGCATTTTGAGTTTTGGGGGGAGTTGTGGGGTTGTAAGTGCACCGATCCAGCAGATGGAGATGAGGAACATGCATATGAAGGTAATTTTTCATGCCAGACACTTCTGAAGCACAAGTGTCCCTGAGAGCCAAAGTAGACATGTTGCCCAAAGTTGCTTTAAGAAAAAGCTTGACATGTAAGAGGCATACTTAACAGCTTCCATTTCTTCCAGACTTTTTTGTCGTGTTTCTTTCCTGCGGTCACCTCTGTATTTGGGAATTTTTTTTAGACTGTTTTAATAAACACACTAACACACTTTCTCAATTTTTCTTTTCTTTTTTTTAATCGCATTACTTTTTAATGTGTATGTGTAGCTTATATATAAAAAGCTTCCCATGTCATACAATTGAAGTTTTAGTAGAATTTTCCAGTAGGAGTGTTAGACGGTTATTGAGCTGAAGAGATTGAGATGTAGGGCTAATACTGAACTTGTTCCCACACATCTTGCATCCTACCTGTACTGTGAGTTCTCTCCAACCAGTAAAATAGAGTCTTATCTTTACTCTTGTCTTTTTTCTTACTCTGTCCCCCTCTCTTTTCCTCTCTTCCTTCTAAGAAATACATGTAAGAAATATCTTCTTATGTGTTTTTGCTGAAATGAGCCATCATGGGTTTTCAAAATGATTGATGTGTTGATATCGGCTTGCTAGCGTGTGACACAGTAATCACTGCACTCAGGAACACTTACACAAATGCAGGTTAAAGCTCCATCATGCAAAGATGAAGCCAGATGTGGACATGATCCAGGAACACCATCATCTTCTCTGGAGCAAAGCTCATTCAAAATGATCTGAGGCAAAGTGGAAAACTGTTCTGTGGTCAGATGGATGAAAATGTGAAATTCTTTCTGGAAAGCATGGACGGCATGAAGAGGAGAGGGAGCATCCAGCTTGTTGTTAGTGGACAGGTAAAAAGCCTGCATCTCTGATGGTATGGAGCTGCATTACTGCCTATGGTGTAGGCAGCTTCCACATCTGTGAAGCTCCATCAGTGCTGAAAAGTAGTCTATGTAATTAATCTGGATTGCATTGATTTGGCTTCCAGTACTACAATGAGGAACCTTGGAGTTAATTTTGTCCTTTGGATTGCATATAAAACAGGTTTCTAGAACTGCCTTCTTCCACCTACGTAATACTGCAAAAAAATTGGGATATCCTGTCACAGAGTGATGTAGAAAAACTAGTTCATGCTTTTGTTACTTCCAGAATGGACTACTGCAATTCCCTTATAAATGGGCTGTCCCAAATATGACCTGAAAAGTCCCCAGCTGATCCAAAATACTGCAGTGAGGGTTCATTGAGCAAGAGAGATCATTTTTCTCCAGTTTTAGTTTCTCTTTATTGGCTCCCTGTTAAATCCAGAATAGAACATAAAATCCTTCTCGTCACATATAAAGTTCCCCATGACTTAGCCCCACTGTATATTAGAGTACTTTGCTCTCAGACTGCAGGTTTACTTGTGGTTCCCAGAGTCTCTAAGAGTGGGAGACAGAGCCTTTGGCTATCTGGACCCTGTCTTATGGAAACAGCTCCCAGTTTGGGTTCAGGAGGCAGACACCCTCTCTACCTTTAAGATCAGGCTTAACACCTTCCTTTTGTGATGGTCTTGCCATCCCTTAGTAATGCTGCCATGGGCTTAGACTGCTGAGGAACATTCCATGATGCACTGAGCACTTCCTTTTCATCTCTCTGCTTTGCTCAAGAATAAACTTATAACAGTATTGGCATAATTAATGTATTTGCATATAATGTATTTAATGTATTAATTAATGGATGAATCAGCAGGAAAAAATAACCATGTATACATTCATTCTAGGGCAGTATGGCTCAGTGGGTAGAGTAGTCGTTCTGCAACCCAAGGGTTGCCGGTTTCATCCCGGCCCATCAAGTTCATATCAAGGTGTCCCTGAGCAAGACACAGAACCCCTAATTGCTCCTGATGGGTTGTGGTTGAACGCCTTGCATGGCAGCTTCCGCCATCAGTGTGTGAATGTGTGTGTGAATGTGACGTATATGTGAAGTGCTTTAGGTAAAAGCGCTATATAAAGTACAGACCATTTACCATGATCATTTTGTGGTGTATGTATGTCTGTGCATGCTTGAACATGGGGATTACATGATGTAATGAGTGGCATAACAAAACATGACTGTGGTGGATACAACAGTTTTGTTATAAACTGAATGGCCTAAGGATTATTGTGCATTTTTGCGTTCCAAAGTTTCAAAATATAAATAAACAAATAAAAATAAAAACACTTCTTCCCAACTAGTAGCGATCATATTAAATCAGTCAAGCATGTAAATATATATTGGACAGATCGTGGGTTAGAAATATATATTTTATATCTTTATTTTTTTATTTATTTGTGTGTGCCTGTTGTTTTTCTATTTTCTTATTTTTGTGTGCTAAGCTGAGAGATGCCACAAATTTTTGTTATGCTTGCATAATGACAATAAAAATCTTGACTTTTGAATCTACAACTGATTTGATCACTTTATTTAGTGCCCCTGTAAACATATGAGCTGTAATCTGCGATCAGATTGATTTAATTTGGAAAGGCAAAATATTGGTCCATGTAAATGTAGCTATTGATCTGGAAAGAGGAAACAAAAACAAACAAAAAAAAATTATCTTTAGCGACCACCTTTTGTTCAGACGTGGACACAAACACATATCCCAACATTTTTAATGAGAAAATGCAAAGCTTCTAAATATGTTGTGTTATTTGTGTGTTTGTGACTGATTGTTTTTACTGCTGGCTGTACAACAAATTGCCCTCATGGGATAATAAAGATTCCTTGAACCTTGAACCTCTATGTTATCTTCTGTAAAGAGACCTTGACTGATTGCTCCTACACCATGATGTATACTGTCTTGTCACATTTGTTAAGATATTTTATGGTCAATGATTAATAACTCTAAGCAATGGTAAACAATACCCATTGCCCAAAGGATTTTAAAATGTATCCAAATGAGAGCTTCCCTTGACTAGGACAGAGTATTAGGGCCACTTGAAGAAAAATATTTTTTCATAGGCTTCGAGAATAAAGTCACGTTACAAGAATAAAGTTATAATTTTACGAAAATAAATTTGAAATATTACAATAAAAATGGAAGAAATGTTACAAGAAAAGAATTGTCCTTTTACGAGAAAAAAGTCACAACTGTACCAGTTCCAGCCATTTCCCCCGTCCACAAAAGCAACGATTTTCTCCAAGTCTGCCTCCTTCTGCCGAATAGATTAGCTTTCTTGCAGATTATTTTCAAAGTCCTGATATAAGTGATAATGTGGTGCTGATTTACCAAGAGATTAAGCATCTGCTGGTTTGTGAACGTAAAACTTCATGAAATGCTCCATGGCAACGCTCCTCTTCTAAAACAACTGGTTAAAACATACTGGACTATATTCAGTTCTGTATCGGGAATGTGACTGTGGACAAAACCATCAGGGCTTTCCCTAACCAGAAACCCT
>JBAGKP010000027.1:14575834-14593789 GCA_037177255.1 Melanotaenia maccullochi
CCCCCCCCCCTTGAAAAAGAGTTTGTCTTTGAAATGAAAAAATTGTTGTCCCTCTTTTTGTTGTTGTTTTTTTTTTTTTTTTTTTTTTTTTTTCTTTCTTTTTGAACCTGTCCTGTCCAGCATCAAAGAAGCAGAATGATGATCTGGCTGCTGTGTTGTACAGAAGAAATTTGAGCTTTATGGCTCCCATTGGATAATAAAAATTGTTTATATTTATTTTTTTTTTTCTTATTTTATTCATTTATTTTGAGTAATTGTTTATTACTAAATTTAGATTATGTTACTGGACCAGACCAGTGGGGGCAAAGAAAAAGGGATAAAGAGTGAATAGAAATGTTGATTTCATTGAGTTTTAAAAATTAAAATCTGACTCTTTGATCACTTTGGATCACATTAAAATCTGAACCATTAATATTACATCAAAACTGGTGGCAAAGACACCAGGCCATCAGGTGAGAGAGGGTCTCACTTTATACCTGACACCATGGTTGACCAGGCGTTTATCTTGGTTATTTAAATGTCCATAAGTAGGCCAACTGTTTTATTTGACATAAATCTATGTAATGTGTTTTACTGTGATCATGATCAATAATTAAAGGCAAAATTGTTAAATGATTGTAAAATTTCAAGCAAGCTGGTATCGTATTGGTATCTGTGATACTTGCCCTGGATTTACTTGGTATCGGATTGATACAGTCCTACTTTATATTCCCCGAACCTCAAGTCTGGACACACACAGACAACAGACTGGTTGAAGCAAAGACAGACAATGTGGTCTTCTCATTTTAAACAAGTTGCATGTTTTACAGTTGGAAACCTGTATTGGTAACTAGATATGCAAGATTTTTTTTTTTTTTTTTTTTTTTGTTTTTGTTTTTTCACTTAGTCACCCAGCTAATCTAAGTTGAATATGAAGAATGTATATTTTTCATTTATTCCTCAGTTATACCTCAAAGGGAAGCTGTAACAAAAAAACGGAAAGTGAGTTAAATGCAGCTGCATGACTGAAGGATGGTGCAAGAGGGTGAAAGACTGTAACCTCAAATTTAGCTAATTTTAGCATGCATATTGAAGGTTTCCATTCTAAATTAACTTTGAATGTCTTGATAAAGAAAATTCTTTTTGGATTCCTTAGTTCATATCAAATCATATAGGAAACAACTGAGCAGCACAGCTGTATGAAGTGAAGGCTGGCTGCAGAGCCCAGAACTTATGTTAAATAAATTATCCCTCCATACCAGCAGATCAGAACGATTTACAGATTAAGACAGAATGTGGGATGAATTTTCAACTGCTGCTTTTATGAGCCAGCCAACTCCTTCAGCAAGTTCTTTATGCATGTCCGTAGGACCCTTAACAAGTATAAAAATCCTTTTAATCATGAATGAAATGCTCTAAAATTTGACACAGACATGCAGCATCAAACATCTTTTCCGATGCTATGCTATCTTTCAGCTGTATCCTTCATTTAATTCATGGCTGCATACATTCCTACCTGACAGCAGCCTAACACAAGCACAGTGTTTGCTACTGGCTATTCAGCACCTCCAATGGGAGTCTCAGGGGTTAATTGCTGTGTTAAAGGCCACCCACACAGAAGTTACTAAAAGAGAGGAGCGAATTACTCAGTCACTTTCTTGCCTGGTTTTTCCCAGAGACAAGGTCAGTGGATTTTCGGCTACAATCAACCACAAACAAAGAAATCTTGGGACTCATATCATTTGGAGAAACTCGAAGAACTCTCTTCTGATGCATTCTGTCAGACATTATTTAGCTTTGCAACTGGACGCACCACATTCAAGACAAACATACGGAGATCGTGTTCAGTTACTAAATCACCTTGGGCTGGTTGCCAGGTACTGCTGAATCCATTTTATTTCAGCCTCCAGTGATTTGTTTTGTGTTGATTATGAACATTATTCTAAGAGAAAAAAGGAGGAGGAAAAAAGATTCACAATGGGATGTGCAAATCTGCTATCATGCAGCATGCAGCCACCCACATAACACACTCAAATGCTTTTAGACTCGATTTTTGATTTGTAGTTTCATTTCTTGTTCCTTATCTGCTGGTTAATTACATTCTTCACGTTTTATGCTTCCCCGTTGAGCATTTTGTGATGTTCTGCTAAATATTCTACATGAATAAATTATACATTGTCTTGCAAACACAGATGCATTCAGAGACAAATGGAAAAGAGAGATTTGCTCTGTGATGTGTTGTCCAGCTGTGTGTGTGAGTGTGTTTGCTAGGCTTTGTGCTGGTGTGTATCATAGCGTTCATTTAGCAGAGGATTTTCGATAGAGACAGGCCCACTCCATCATCCTCAGATTCATCTGTCACCACAGGACAGCTGACAAACACACATGTACAGATACCCGTCCAAAGGTTAACGAGTCCAGCACGCCGTGTGTGTTTAGCTCCAAAGTGGCAGCGTTGTGTGATGAATGTGTTGTTCCCAGAGCCAGATTCCTTTTTTTTTTCTTCTTCATGCTCGACTCGGTTGTTGTTTGAGACACATGGGAATTTGTCTTTCCTTTCAGATTTGGAATAACTTTATTTGCCCAGCACAAATAAATGCATTGGCATACAC
The DNA here is from genome assembly GCA_037177255.1 of Melanotaenia maccullochi. Classification (NCBI taxonomy): domain Eukaryota; kingdom Metazoa; phylum Chordata; class Actinopteri; order Atheriniformes; family Melanotaeniidae; genus Melanotaenia; species Melanotaenia maccullochi. The sequence continues at coordinate 14,578,426 of JBAGKP010000027.1, forward strand.
CTCTGGGATGTTGATGCAACAGCATTTAGACAGATTAGATTACAGTGACAGTGTGTGTTGTAGCTTTGTAGCAGCCTGCGTTATGTGTGGGTTTAACCTCTTCTTGATGTGAGCCCCCCTGAACAGTGGGCAGCGTGAGATGCTTGCACAACAGTGGCAGACCTCTGTGTCATGTTTGTGCTGCTGCTTCTTTTAAATTTATTTGGACTGTTGAAGCAAAACATGTTTCTGGCATTTATGTCATCAGCGAAGACACAAGGGTTACATGTCCCAGATAATCAGTGCACCTCTGTACAAGCAGAGTGTTACTAAAAGACGCCTCTGGGAGGAAAAGTCGCTGGTGGGACATTTTTAAGAATGGCGATGTTGACGAGTCGGCATGGAGGTTCCCTTGCTGTGTTCTCCCAGTCTTATGAGGAGGTGGAACACACCAGGGTGTGTCATTGCAAAGTTTCACTGCCCACTAGAGGCCCGGCATGCACTCTACATAGTTTCTTGGTCCCATATATATATATATATATATATATATATATATATATACACACACACACAGTGGTCCCTCACTATAACGTGGTTCACCTTTCGTAACCTGGCAGCCTTAAAACAGCGCTAAGAATTATAAAAAAATAAAGCTTACTTTGCAGATTTTGCCTATTGCAGGTTATTTTTAGAACGTAACTCCAGCGATTAACGAAGTATACATAATATATAGTATATACAATAAAAATTTTAAAACATCACACAGCACGATTTGCTGTTTGTGGGGCTGATTAGCTCCAAATGTGACTGTTCTTCAGACTTTGTGAGCAAATGAGCTTATTTTACATGACTATAGCAGGCAGAGGAAAAAGTAGTTTCTACCGACTAGGTATAATTTAGACAATATTCTGACAGTATAGTTACATTCCACTGCTGTCCTATTAATGATAAACTGCACTTTCACTCCAAATTACTAAAATATATCAGTATTTTAACATGAAAATCGATTATAGAACATAAAATAGAATCAAAAGGTAACAATATTTTAGTTTCGATCCACACGACACTAATGGAAAGCTAGCCAACTTGTCAGCTAGTTCCCAACTCAAAGTCCGAAAAGTCCTACCCCTCTACTAGGCGCTTTTTTCAAGGAAAGTTTTTTAATCAGGTAATGTCCGTGGAAATTAGCCAAGTTCCCGCGATGGAAAAGGGGCCAATGTCTGAACTGTTCCTTACCGTTTGAACAATAAATTACAGCTTCACTCGGCCAAATGGGGAAAAGTTCTTCTATTGTGGTTATTTGAGTAAAGAAAATTTAATAAATTTTATGATAATAAAGACAGGGCTGCACAGTGGGGTGGTAGTTAGCATTGTCCCCTCACAGCCAAAAGGTTTGCATGTTCTCATATTGGGTTCACATTAAATTTCCATGTTTGTGAATCCTAAAAAAAACACTGGAATTTTAGTTTTAATATCAGCTTTTTGATTTAATGTAAAGCCCATTGACAGAGGAGCTACAGTTCAATTAGAAGATCTCAGAGTGAAGCCAAAGGTTCCCTAACAGCATAATTATTAGAGAAGGTCCTCATTAAATCCCTTTGGTGGCAGTATGTTCAGTGTTTAAATTCAGACTCCATTCTAAGTGAAAGGGCACTGATGGAGATCACAACTGCAGCAGCACTTAACCTATTCATTACCATTAAATCTCACTGACGTTAACAAGCATGAGCTGAATTACAGATACAGCGAAGCCTGAGTGCATACAGTTTGTCTTTTAACCTTTAATCTTGAACTCAAACATCAGCCCCAGTTTTGTGAGAAAACCTAAATATTTCCACAAGTTAATATACCCAGAATTCTTGGAAGCTATTAATGGAAAGTAGAAATAATTCATTGAAAATACAGCCTGTTATGTCTATAAAGTTGGATCTACAGAGAAAACCTTTACTAACCTAAACTTTACATCATGCCAGACGCAGATTGTTATCATTTTGCTTGGGGAAATTATTCACTAGATCTTTTTTTCACAGAACAGTTTCACAAAAATAATCTAGATGCAAAATGCCATGCCTCAAAAAGAGATATGATTTGTACCAAAATTATTTAAACACATGTATGCACAGCGTGCCTTTTAGGATATTCAATGCATGCAAATTTTTGCATTGACATTTGCTTAGCCTTAAGGTCTATTTTTATTTGAATCGTCACCAGTATCCTCTGAATTCTTGCTCATTTTTGTCAATTCTTGCTTCTGTATATTCATTATTGTTTAGACTATTTCTTTTCATTTCTCTAAAAAAAGCATGACTACAAATCAAGTATAATTCAGCTGCTTAAAGGAAACGTGTCTTTCATGTTTTCTGGCTTGTATGCAGAATTAAAAACAATTACCTTAAATATTTTTTAACAATTTATGAAAAAGCTAAATTATTAATGGCAATACACTATTATTTATGTCCTTGCAGTGAGACTACAAACACAAGAAGCCTCTCACAGGATTCTTTAAAAAATCTGAACTACAATATTGAGCTTTGTTCCAGCCATCACTAGCAAAGATTACTGATAAACTAGATGCCTTTTGTCATGTCCTCAGTTGAACTTTTATTGAGACAATAAAGCCTAAATGTTTATGAAGTCTCTGCTGTGAAGTGCTGTGATATTTTCTTTATGTTCATCAATCATGATGTTACTTTATTGTCTGAGATGACAAAGTTTTGCAAGAGATCTTGCTGTGGTCTAGAATACTGTCTAACTTTGTGTTTGAATCTACTATACTGGATTTCTGCACATTTTTCCTGCATATATCTTGAGCATTTCTTGTTAGGGTCCCTGTCTGTCTCCCCTGTGTATATGTGTTCCCAGATTATCCTAGTGTGTGCGTCTGGCTCCCTCTGTCTGTCTTGTGTGTCATGTTTGTTTCCTACCTGGAGAGTTCATCAGCAGCAGCAGCAATCATCTCACCTGGGCAGATCATCACACCAGAAACTCATCCTCTCATCACCACCACAGTATTTAAACACCGGGCTTTTCTTCACTCCTCGCCGGATCCTCCAGTTTACCCTGCTGGTATATCGTGGCCTTTCTAGTTTCTCTGTTGAATCCAGTTTTCGTGTTTAATCAACTTAATTCCTGTGTCTAGACTCCTGGCGTCTTGGATCCTGCCTGACCCGTTTGCCTGCCAACCTCCTGGACTGCTTTCCCCCGATCCGATCCACTTCCTCCTCTCTGGCTCCAACCAGCCTCACGTCTGCTCGCCCGGCCATCCAGTCTGCTGTTTACCTCTCTGGTCCTTGGATTTGGAACACGGATTCCTGCTTGTTTCACGTCTGCATTCAAATCCTTTTACCTAATCATCCTCTGCCTCCTGGCTATTCAGTGTCTGCACTGTGGGTCCAGAAACCGTCACCTGTCTGGTCCAACGTAACATTTCTAGTGATACAGAAAAGTTTTTTCTTCTGTTTTTGTAGAAACTTACCTCAGCTGACATAAGTTGACAAAAGTAATGTTATACAGTAAACACAATATCAGTCTGCAGTAGCATATGGAAAAACTTTAAGGTCCTGCACACATTAAGCCTCCCACTGGGACTATGGTTCCCAGTGGCATCCATGAACCTTGGTTCCTTACCTGGTTCAAGCAGACTTAAAGACAATCTAGTAATAACAGCATAATTTTCCTTTTCATAGTATCAAATTATATATGGCAAAGTCCGGCTTAAAATTCTTACTGATTATTATAAAAGAAATGTGGCATCATTAGACACCAATAATGGATTCTAGTTTTTCATACAGATAGATTTGTAGAGCTAAAGTCCTATGAACAATACAACTTCACAAAATCTGCTTCTCTCTGGCCACCAATATAGGTAGGTATTGCATTTCCAATACGAACCACCACAACATAGTGGTAGACAATTGAAGCAGTTGTAGAGTCGGCCGTACTGTGCTGCTGTATGTGGGAGACAAGTTTCTAATTTGACTATGTTTTGCTTGAAGGTTAAAATATTACAGAAAGCCTTTTTCTGTCCCCAGTGAATTGCCTGAGGAGAAATAGTAACTGGAAAGATGTCTGAAATATAAAAGTAAGGAGCAGGATGAAGAAAATTGTTTAAAAAAACATAATTCTTCGGATTAATTCAACTCCATCCTCTCTGGGCTTATGCACTCTCTTCAGAAAGAATGAGGGAGTCGGAGGAGGCAGACAAAGGATAATAAAGTGGGGATCAGATGAATTTGGGAAAGTTTATCAGCACAACGAATATGTGGCTCTCAGTTTTCTAGCATTCTTTGTATCTCTGAAATGAAAGCTTCTATGGGCCACTGGCTGCACAGAGGTCAGCACCTCCCAAACAACCATCCAGCACACCAGGCAAACTCAGACTCACAGCTGACTTTTATTTCCCTTCCTGTATCCACCAGAGCATAAAATCAGCTGTCTGTGAAGCAGATGTTACAATTTCAGCACTGTCTGGCTTAGAAAATGAAGAAGCTGCAGTCTGAAGAAATTACACCAAAGCACCATTCAATTATCTTTCCAGGTTAGGAATTAATCTGAGTTTAGTTTAGAGAAATACAAATTACCTGGCTGAACTCAGCCTCTCAAAGTGTATATTTTTTACGGAAGTAGAGGAAAAAAAATATTATATGCATGCTCATTCATGGTTGATGTGTTAAGATTTATAACAATTCATCCATACATCCATCCTCTACCACAAAGATTTCCAACTTCAGACTTCCAAAGCCATTGTCCTGTTGGTCATAGATGTTTCTCTGCTGCAACACACCTCTCAAGTCAACATGTTATTAAGTGGCTTCTGCAGAACTTGACAACAAGCTGTTGGATAACTTTTTTTATTTGAGTCAGGTGTATCAGGTGAAACATGGGAACATCTTAAAACTTGCAGGACACTAACCCAAGATGTCCAGGGTTGGGGACCCTTGCTCTACCACATATCTGAGGTTGAACGGTAGGGGAAGCAGCTTAAGGAGAAGCCTTTTCCTGGTTAATTATTTCAGGTCATCTAGAGGGATTCTAAGGTGTTACCAGACCAGCTGAGGGGAGTCCTTCCAGCATGTCTTGGGTACAGCATGTTTTCAGTAGAACGGCTCACCAGGGAGTTGTCCTAAATACATGCCAGAGTCATCCCCTGATGTAGAGGTCATATACATGAATCACTATTTTACCACGGTAGGAGGGGTTTGAATACATTAACCTAAGGGCGTTGTTGTCTGGAGCATCAGTCCCTACGGTCTCCCAAGGAAAAGTGGTTTCAAAGGAGTGGTCAGACTAATAGCAATTGAAAATCCTCAATGGACCAGCACCAGAATGACTTAAATACCTTGCCTTGAAGAGGGAAACTCTTAAACAATTCACTTATATATGTAAAATTATGCAATTTCATAAAAAAAAATAATAACACTCTCTAACCTTTAGCTATTTTTGTAGCATGTACCTTGTAAAATACAAAATAGCTTATATGATATTGTGCACATTGGTCGGTTGTTGTCTTTGCAAATAAATAGTTGTGGGAATTTTGGACTTAGATTAAAACTAATCCCATTTCGTTCAAACACTGTCCTTTTTACTGGCAAAACATCAAACCTAAAGGAGCTCTTACATGCTGCCTGTTCTCTGTGGCTCAAAGATTTGGTTGCTTCTTGTGATCAAAGACCACAATGTGGATGGTGGGACAGATAGAAGGAGGAAGGACAGGAGAAAGTGACAGATGTAGAGGTGGGTTGAAGCTTAAAGCACACAATGAGGTTGGTTTTTGTTTAATTGTGGATGCATGACTGAACATTTTTAGCTGCTACTGAAGGAAGATTATTTGAATGAGTTTAAAATGCCCTCACTAAAAAAGAAAGGCTACACATCAGGCAGAGGTCTAGTAGTCACACAACAACATCAATTCAGTGGGTAATGCAAATGAGCGGTTACCCATTTTGTCACAGTTTTTTGCTATTCCACTACCTTGGTTAAATTCTCCATTAATGTGGCATGTTTGTCCAGAGAACAGAACCTTATCTTTTCTACATGAAACTATCCCATTATGTTCTTTGTTTGGCAATTACCTGTAAGAATGATACATTAGCTAGCCTTAGTATGCTAACCCACAAAGGTCATTCCTAATGCAAGACCTTATTGCACTGAACTAGAATTTAAAACAACTTAAAAACTAGGAATCTGTGGGAGATAATTAAATGGAAAGCAACAATGAAATTCAGATATGACAGCATAAAAAAGGAACTATATATATATATAAATGTCTGCTAGCTGGATGCTCATGTTTTGTGAATCTTGTGATTCTCCACTTCCAGGATAAACGTCTTTTCGTCCATGATGAAAAAATAAAAAACACTGAGACCCCCTGATGTAAAGTTTTAATGGTTTAGCTGCGCACATCTGCATAGGTGCTTTTATTTTGAAAAATACCTGAAGCTTTTACACTGCTCGTGTCTGATTTCCTGTCTGCCCCTATCTGAACTGTGGAAACTGATGCATTTTGGGTATGTGGAGCATCAAAAATAGACTCATGCATAAATTTAGCAGAGCTGCAACAATGCACTTCTGGGATACTTCTGATATGTGCTATGGCGCACCAGGTGCAAACCAAACCATTGACTAAAACGGCTATAGCTATGGGGACTGCAGCGCAGCCGTAACATGCCGCAAATGAACCCAGTGGAAATTACGGGTTAGAATTACTCCTAAGAACAATGTTCAGAGTTGACTTTCAAGTAAAAAAAAATACCTTGCTAAAAGCTGCACTTAAAAGTTGCTTATTGCAAGTGTTTCACACACTTTTAGTGAAGTGTAGGAATGGATTTTAAGTGCCAGTCTCAGAGAGGGGTAACAGTAAACAGACTTTTAGATGACATCACTTCCAAGTCCATTGAATTTACCAACTGCTAAAAGGAACCATTTGTCTAAGAACATCAAAAGATCTTAAAGACATCTCAGTGAATTGCTAAATGAACAATGGAAGTGTATATTTTGACTATAATCAACAAGGCCTTCTTCTCTAACTCGCCTGACTCAAATTAAATTAATCCAACAGCCTATAAAGTTCTGTGCAATGACTCAGTTTGAGTCAGACGAGTTAAAGCAGAGACATTGAAAACCTGCTGGATTGCGGCCATTCTGGGAACGAGTTGAATAGTCCTGCTCAACAAGCAACTCTTAGGATGCCTCCGGAGGTCTCTTAAATGATAAATGGTTTTCACTCTTAAGATTAGGACTAAATTCCACAATTTGTCAGTACTCACGACTAAAATGGCACTATAAGACACTTGATAAATGCGACCCCAGATTTAATGAGTTTGGATAGGTATGGTGCAAATCAAATGTAGGACTTTCACCCAGCAATGTGAGATTCATATGTTTACTGGTTAAATATTGAAAGGGTCCCTTTTTGTAAGAAATTAGGTCTATGGCTTTTTACCTTGACATTTGTGACAAGATACCAGATCCCTCATCCCTGTTGATGGTTTTTGGATGGGATCTTATACCTTGTCACACCTTGGATGCCATCCTCCACAGAACACCAGACAGCAGGGGGTGCAATCATCCCCTGCTATCTGGAAAACCTAAGACAGAACCTACAAGACACGTCACAGCAACAGCACATGACCTCCATGTAACCAATACATGTCAAGGTAAAAGACCATAGATTTGAATTTCCTGTCTTACAAAAGGAAGCTTTGCATGTAAACAGTGACTTTATATTTAAACAGTTTTGGTTAGTTTTGAATTGGGATATTTTCAGTTTGGTTACCTTCTAGCAACATAACCTAATCTCAATGAACCAGTGGCTCATGTTTGTGCTGTGACCCGGCACAAGCTCAGATGTAAAAAAAAAATAAATTTACTGTTTTTAGATATTGACCTGCTACGGCTGTGCATGTCCCTTTTCTGACAAGCTAAGTAGAGTAAGAAAATGTGCCTTATCACCACTGCACTAAATCACTCCAGGGATGCTAGGAATGCATTGTGTGACTCTATTTTTTTTTAGAAATATATAAAAATCGTCCCCTTAGAAGGGCTGGTGAGGTGGGTCCTATTGTATCCACAAAAGAAAAAGCTTTCTGTCTTGGATCACTGCTGTTAGATTTCACAACAGAAAATAGAGTTACCCAGCAGGACACTTGCATAAGTGTTAGGACACCCCCCAAGGTACCATCTAGAGACTGGATTTTGTCCCTATAAAGCAGTCATTGATTTTATATACCACATTGACTATTTTTCCCCTTCAAAAGCACTGAAATGCTTTGGAATTGTGTAATTGTAAAAAAGACAGAAAAGAACAAATCTGGAATGGAAAGAGGAGGAAAAATGAGAGGCCTGGACATACTGAGCATTAATATTTCAGGTCACGAGCCTTCATTTGTCTGTCTTACCCAGTTCTTTCTCAAATCTAAGACATCAGGGACATGTGGGCAAAACATAAAAAAGTTGGGAAGAACATACATATCTGCATCCTATAGTGCATAATCATGTTTACATTCTTGCAAAGTAAAAGTCCTCTGACTTGGGAGGGACTTTATTTTCAAGGTTGTTTTCTATTCACATGGGAAATAATGTCACCTTTGTACTCAGAGGCACAGATTAAGCATTGGAGACATTAGCAGAGGGAAGGGTGGATCTGAAGAACAGCACCATACTGCAGCAGTATGAATCATTCCAGCAGTCTCATGTGAACCGTGAAGGATAGAAAGTTTAGAGAAAATAAGTACAGCCCTGCTTCATTCGGGAAAATGGGCCCATCGATTGTACACGAATCATTAATATGTCTGAGGTTGATATTAAGTAGACATCTAATATACATTTCTACCACAGCCAACTTATTTACATATGTCAGCATTAGACAAGGGGAGGTTTTGGATTTTGGAACATATTAACTCATATGTTTAGAAACATAACATAATGGGGAACAAATTGAAAAAGTTAAGTATTTGACGATGTGAAAGAGTAGTTATGAATCAAAGTCGTAAATGCCAGAACAGATTTGTCTGGGAACCTTCTTCCCAAAATGAAGATGATAACGCAGTTTTTCTGCTCACTGGATCTGAATACACACAAAGTGCGTTCACACAGACACATTTCTGGTTCTTGCACCGGTTTTATTCATAAATCTCAGAACCTTGGTACTTTCTAGTTAACCAGCCCATGTTCACACCAGTACAACCAGAACCAAAGTGAGCTCTACTACATAGAAGTAAACAAAAAAAAAAGCTTGGAGATTTGATACTCAAAGTTAATAGTTAAGTAACACACATGGGTGTATGTGTACTTTATGTCGGTTACAAACATTTGATGACGTTTGTAACCGACATACCAATTGATGTACATAAGGGAAGCATAAATTGGGTTTAAAGCTAGCCATTATTTTCTTTTTCCTAATTACTTCAATTAAATAATTATGCTATTTTTAAGATTTTGTTGTACAGGATTAAACATTTGTCACTAACATCCTACAACTGGAACATTTGATTAAATCTTTCTAATGTGTCAGCAGGTGCATGTGTATGTATTTACATCTTGTACAATAATAAAAATGCCAAAAAGAGAGGTTATATCCTACATAACTATATAACTAAAACATTTTCTAACTTGTATAAACTTCAAAGTGTATAATAACAGCTTGTCAACCTAGTAGCACAACCTGCTCTTTGTTTATCCAACATCCTGGCACACAGTGCCTTAATCCACCATCAAAGTTGAACTTTTTCTGCATTCTGGAGGCAAATTATGATGGGGAGGAAGAGAGTTATTCTCCACAGGTCAGAAAGGACTGCCAACTGACTCATATATGGACAGACAAGTATCTAAAGCACCATTCCTGATTTAGTTTTCATGCATTAAAATCATTTATTGTAGAGAAATAAAACAAGACATACTAATAATGATGACAATTAGACAAGCTTGCATCTAATAGAGGTCGGGAACCCTAAGCAGTTGAAGTAGACAAAGAAATGAACAACATCCCTTTTACCTGCTGAGAAAGGCCAGCACAGGTCGATTTTCTTCCGTCATCTCATTAAAACGTTTTGGAATGGACTTTAATTACCTTAGGATTCTATATAAAAACACCATTAGTGTCTACAAACAAAGGAAAAACATCAAAATCAATTTATGTAGAGGTACTAGGCAAGAATGTCTCATTCCCATTACAGCAAACCATAAACATATAGTTTTTTTTTTTTTTTAAATACAAGAAAAAACTAATTTGTTGTAACAAAGGAAATAATTGTACATCTTCACTAAGCACAATTTTTGTATTTAGAAAATATATGTTTTTTTTACCATGTGTAAGTAATTTAAAACAACAGTACTTAACTTTGGTAGATTTCCTCACTGTGGCATCCCCTAACGAAGGTAATTTAGCACCTGTCTTGTATCCGTTCTTCGCTGAGCTCTCTTCAGCCTGTAAGTCAATCTAACATTGACTCTTGCTTTAGCCCTTGCTCTGTCACTCTTTTCTTTTTTCTCATTTCCTCTGATAATGTAGGCTTCCTTTCCTTGATTGCTAAATCAACCACGTGTGTATTCAAAATGCTTTTGATATCCAGTTGCTGGCATGTGACGCTATGCCCTAAAACAAAAAACACAGCTGTCACATGATTCCATAGGCATTACTATATATTCTATGTAATTTTATACCAGCAACACAGTAAAAGAAACTGGCATATAAATGAAGTAAGAAAGTTAGCAGAATATACAAATAACATTGTTCTGGGGTACTCCACAATCACCAGATCAGTTGAGCTCCATTTCCACCAATGGTTCTGGGTTGGGACAGAATGGTTTGCATTTTACCACAAGCAAAAGTTGGGAATGGTGCTAGAATTATCCAATCTGACTCAATCCTACATTTTGGGGACATTTTCATTGGGATCTCAATCTTACCTATTCAACCCTAAAGGCTAGAGCTTGGCATACTGCAATGCATTGAGTCATTTAAAGAATTGTTACTTTCCATGTCACTCGGCAACAAGAACAATCTGGGAACCATACCATGTGTAAATATATAATGGATTGTTGGTTGTTTAAAGCTGCATCCCAATAAGAATGAATACAAACTACTGGATGTCCATGTCTGGGATGTCCTGGATGTACATTATAGATACAATATTTTACATGTTTTTGGGGTATTTCTTTCCATTAGTATTGCTGTATTTTTTATTGTATTTAACTGTATTTGTTTAAATGTTATTTTTGAATGTTTTATCTTTTATTATTAGGCTTTAAAAAGATCTTGATCCCAGGAAGAGTTGTCTTCACTTTAATGAAGTCTAATGGGGATCCATGATAAACTTAACTAAACCTGTACACGTTGATCTATTTAAAGCATTACCCCTAGCAATCCATCTTCCTTAAAATCAATAGGTATGATTTTTCTTTTACTGGAACAAAGCCAATTGATCAAGTTAAGTATACTGGAAAATATGGAGGACTTCATGCACCAAATGTTTATGACAGTTTCCTACCAAACAGAGATAAATAGGCAAGTGAAAAAAGGATAGATAGAACTGGACAAAAACAAATAATTCTAATTTTGCTTGGCTTGACTGTAACTGCCATCTTTGTGTTCATCTACTAATTAAATTAATAAATAATCCATGAACAGAAAAATTAGATAAATACCATACTTCTAATTTCCTAGTGGAAAGCAAATGACGTCCATTGATCTCTTTCTTGCTGCCTCCTAACCGGCTCTGGCCGTGTTTAAAAATCAATGAGAAACTCATCAACTTCTCTGCATGGAAACCCAGAGGAGTGACCAGCCAGGGGCACCTTTTCCAAAGAAGTTCTACCATGACCTTCAAATTTTTCTTAACAAACACAACTTTCCCCAACCCTGCTACTTCTACAAACAGGTCAGAGGAATCTAAGCTGTGTTTTCCTCAACTTTAGTCAAACAGGTCTGACGAGCTGAAAAATAGAAAATGGGCAACTTGGTAGACTAAATGATGGCAACTTGCAAATACAATGACACATTGGGAATCAAACTTTTGAGATCAGCTCTCAACATTTTTCGCATTAAATCTGATACAGGTTCTGATGACAGTCATACTAAATAGCATTTTTATTTACTGTAGTTTTAGTAGTATAAAATATAAAACTAATCTCTTATATTATCTTATAGTTTAATTTATTAAATTACTAAAAAAAAGCATTTAATCTTAAATAAAAGTCTATTTTAATGAACACCATGAAGGTAAAGCTAAAGAAAATAAATGTGTGAAAAAAATCTGATTTTTGTGTGAGTCATAGTTCTTCCCATTACACCAAGGGTGTCAAACTTTGGTCCTCGAGGGCTGGTATCCTGCAGGTTTTCATTGTTTCCCTGATTTAACACAGCTGAATAAAATCAAATGGATCCAACAGCTTCTTGTCAACTTCTTCACAATAACCCATTAATTTCAGTCAAGTGTGTTAGAAAATGACAGCTCTTGGCTTGCTCTCTTTTTCTGCCAGCTTCTCTTGTCCACCATCTGCTCGTCAGGGCATATATTCCTCAGGACCTGCTACATAGCCAGGCTGTGTAAGCCTCGCTTGAATTAGCCTCAAGTAGATGCAGCTGAAATATGTTAGTGGAACGACTTAAATCTTAATTTAGAGATGGTTTTAGTTCAAGCGAGGATTTCCCAATACAGCCTCGCTTTCTTTAGCTACGTTGGTGGAATACCCCCCAGCAGAACTCGTAAACAGACCATCCATTCATCCATCCATCCCTCCATCCTTCTATTTTCTGCCGCTTATCCGGAGCCGGGTCGCAGGGGGAGCTGCCTAAACAGGGAAACCCAGACTTACCTCTCCCTGGCCACATTCACCAACTCATCCGGAGGGATCCCAAGGTCCCAGGCCAGCCGAAAGATGTAGTCCATCCAGCATGTCCTGGGTCTCCCCCAGGGCCTCTTTCCGGTTGGACGTGCCTGGAACACCTCTACAGGGAGGTGTCCAGAAGGCATCCTAACCACATGCCCAAGCCACCTCATCTGACTCCTCTCGATGTGGAGGAGCAGCAACTCTACTGTGAGCCCCTCCCGGATCACTAAGATTCTCACCCTATCTCTAAAGGAGAGCCCAGCCACCCTGTGGAGAAAACTCATTTCAGCCGCTTCCATTCGCGATCCTGTTCTTTTGGTCACTACCCACAGCTCGTGACCATAGGTGACCCCAGTCTGGACATTGGGGAATTGTCCTGATGCTGCAGAGGCATGTCAGCCAAGACAGCCCTACAGCATCCAGAGCTTTAAGGAACTCTGGGCGGACCTCATCCACCACCGAGGAGCTTTTTAACCACCTCAGCGACCTCAGTCCCAGAGATGGGAGAGCCAGCACCAGCTACCCCAGACTCTGATTCCTCATTGGAAGGCGTGTTGGTGGGATTGAGAAGGTCTTCTAAGTATTCCCTCCACCGCATTACAACGTCCCTAGTCGAGGTTAGCAGCCCCCCATCCCCACTGTACACAGTGTTGATGGAGCACTGTTTTCCCTTCCTGAGCCGCCGGATGGTGGACCAGAATCTCCTCGAAGCCGACCAGAAGTCATTCTCCATGGCCTCTCCAAACTCCTCCCAGGTCCGAGTTTTTGCCTTAGTATCCTCCCAAGCTGCGCTCTGCTTAGCCCGCCGATACCCATCAGCTGCCTCTGGAATCCTACAGGCCAAATAGGCCGGATAGGACTCCTTCTTCAGCTAGACGGCATCCCTCACTGCTGGTGTCCATCAACGAGTTCGGGGGTTACTGCCATGACAGGCAACGGCAACATTACGGACCACAGACCACTCAGACTCAATGTCCCCCGCCTCATACAGGACATGTTTGAAGCTCTGCCGGAGATGGGAGTTGAAACCCTTTCTGACATGGGACTCCCCCAGACATTCCCAGCAGACCCTCACAACACATATGGGTCTGCCAAGCCTGACCGGCATCCTCCCCCACCATCTGAGCCAACTCACTACCAGGTGGTGATCAGTTGACAGCTCCGCCCCTCTATTCACCAGAACATGCAGCCGCAAGTCCGACGATATGACTACAAAGTCAATCACCGTACTGCCAAACAAACCAACAAACCAAAGTAATATAAATACTCAATAAACAATATCAAAATAAAACATACAGCTGTACATGTTCGAGCCTGAATCAGACCCCGAAAACGAGACTGAGCAACTCAGGAACCGTCAACAAGGAATACAGCAGGACGTATCTGTTTGACAAATACTCTGCTTACCAGCTATGGGCAGGTGCCCTTTGAGGTGTCCATTATCAGAAATTAATGGACTTCATGGAAGCAGCCGTCCTACGCGCATCACATCTCCACATCATCCATTCATTTCTGATCATGGACACCTCGTCAGGCATTATCTCTTACTTGATGGCTGGGATCATTTCCCTTTTACCCCTGGTTGTACCTTAGTTTGAAAAACTGCTGAACCATTGCTAGTAAAGTGATGTTGAAGTACGCCAAGAGAACCTGCTGTACAGTACCAACATGCTTCCAGTGAGCAGTAATTGTTCATGGCCTAATGAGTGTTGCTTTGACACAGATCGGATCTGATCTAGGACCACATAGGAATGTGGCCTGGGTTGGATTTTAAAATATAAAAATCAGCGCTATGCCTGTCAGCCGGTTGGGTCTGTATGTAAATGGGGATTTTCCACTGATTCTGTGCCTTCAGCTCTGCCCACCTTCTCCAGGATTGGTCAGCGGCAGCGCTTTCTCTTATGTGACTGGCCAGTCATGAAGACTCCTTATTATATAAGCTCCTGATCCTCTTCATTCTGGGCAGCTGTGTCAGATTGCAGTTCAGCTTGTCAGTAAGGACTTGGATTTGTTGTCTTGGAGCTTATTTACTGCAGAGTCACAGATTTTACAGAGAAATTACAGATCTGTGTCTTTTTGTTTTCTTTATTATTGCTGCTAACTGCCATGGTGGTCTTTTTAATCTAGAGTAAGATTGATGGCTTTTTGAAGGGAGCCAGATCTTGAGGATAAACCTGAGCAGTCAGTGCAAATTCTAGTAAATGTTTTGGATAGAACTTGCAGTATTTGTTTCCGAACAATGCTCTCTGCCCATAGATGCTTTACACGAATGGAGCATGTTGGACATCCTTTGATGTCACAAATGTGATGAAGGTAGTGTAGAAAATTTGTATATAAAAAGAATTGCTCACAAATGAACGGCTCACAGCTGTGACTCAGTTCCCATCTTTCATTTAAAAGAGCCATTCAGAAGAGTCGATTTGTTCATGAATGCCACATCTCTATTTTACTCCTGTCACAGGGTGCTTTGTGTTGACTGTTATTTTGTTTTCAGAGTTTGTGTTATTGCATAATTGGACGTTCTGAAACTTTTTTGTTTGGTTTATTTGGGAATGAT